>JAESIW010000203.1:1293271-1357078 GCA_016802295.1 Brachionus rotundiformis
GATAAATTTATTTATTTTTAAACAAAAGTTAGATTTTTTTTAGTATTTATCCATTTTTTGTAGTCTTTTTTTTCATGTTTTATTAATTTAAAAAAATAAATAAATAATTTAAATTTTTTCTTATTTTTGTTAAATCTATAGACTTGGCTATTCTCTGTTGACTTGACATAATCAATCAATGTTGATCAGCAGACTGGTATCCATTTTCAGAATAAGAGGCCGTCAAAATCGATACCACATCAAATAAAATACTTTGGTCATTCATTACTTTTTTGTTTCTCTTAAGGAAATGTCCAAACCACAAAAGTTTTTTGTTCTTAAGTAATTGATTATAAAGTTCTGAATTAGTTTTCCATATGCTCCATCATTATTTAATGTATCAGGATTTTTTTTTAAAAAATGGCACTTTTAAATCAAATTTGATCATCGAAAGCCCAAATGTTGATTATTTAAACAATAATAAATCTGTTAATCACAAAGAAATTAATTAATATAGTATAGAAATGTTCATATATTGTTATCTCTCCGTTTTTTGGTCTATTAAGTAGTTACTATTCCTGATGTTATAAAACTATCTGTCATGATCTGGTTTTCAAATTAATGAAAATTACTTTAAATGCATATTAGTTTATTAATAAATGGCCAATTCTTATCCAACAAATAAAGAAAATATCTTCTTTAAGAAACTTTAGAAATTCAAATAATTATTTTGTTCCTTCCAAAAAAAATTTAATAATTTTTGGTAAAAACCTTTGAATATTTCTATTCCTTATTTATCAATAATTTTCTAAAAAATGAAATTGTTTATTTTTAGCGAATGATTCATAATATTATCTATATTATTTTTCATTAAATTTTGTAAATTATTTTGTAATTTTGAATTTTTTAAATTATTTAATTAATTATGTGTTTAATTTTTTATGTATTTTTTTAATAAATGAAATCGATCATGTCTCTTTGATGTTTTGACCTTTGATCGCTTTGGTTTAGGAAATGAGGAATTTAGAAAGGGCTTTAAGTAGACATAGTAGCTGTTTTTATCTTTACTTTTTTATTAAATTAAATTAATAATTTTTGAAAAAAAAAGTTTTTATTAATACCGATTAAAAATTGGCATTTTATAATTAAAAAAAAGGTAATATTTAATCGATCTCTATAATTCCTGAACCTATCACCTAAAAAATATTATCTCTTAAATAAACAAATAGCGGTCTCTTTAATTACTGGAATTGACTCTATAAATTATTACTTTTATAACTAAAATTAATGGAAGTTTAGCAATTTTTTTTAATATTTTATTGAAAACTTATTGAAATTTTGAGAAAGAAAATATGAAAAATTGAAATATAAGTAGTTTGCATCATTTAATATTGATATTCTATTGTAAATTGAGCTTGCGGTACCACTTTCCGAATGGTAAGGTTGAATAAGAATGTAATCAGAATGTTTAAAAGTAGTAAATTAATAGTTGAATGTTGTTTGTACTAGAGTTTAAATTAATTTTATTTTTATTCATTGAAAGTCATAAAATAAAATATAGATATGCATAAACTCATTATATTAAAATATTAATTAAATAATTTAAAACGCATTCTTAATAAAGATAAGTATTATTTTTTGGCTTGTAACGCTTTTTTTTAAATAAGTGATTGAAGATTAATTAATGATATAAAAAGATAATTTAAGAGACAAAATAATAAAAAATAATATTTTTTAGAGATAGGTTCAGTAATCATACAATCGATTAGATATGACCTATTGAAATATAGTAATGGCCAACATCTGTAATGGAAATTTATTAGAGCTGTTTAACTTTCTAAATGTATTTTAAAGATTAAATTAGATAATTAATTATTTAAATAATTATAACTGAGATTTGGTTAGTTAAAGATTCTATTTAAAAATTTTTTTATTACTAAAATATTGAATGTTACAAAATCATCACTGATTTGGATCATTATCAAAATTTGACATGATCACGATAAAAATATAAAAAGTACATTGAATCAAGATTTTTTTCAACTTTGGAACAGATAGTTGGTCATATTGAAACTTTGGCACCAATAAAAGTAATTAAACATTGGTTTTTATTAATACAGCAATAAAAATTATAATTTTTACCAAAAATTTGTTTTTTTAAGTATAAAAAAAATATTTTACTATATAAAATATAACTAATTACTGTTGAGGTTTTAGCTCTGTTTGCTACCTACTTCAGGTTTAGAGGTTCAATAAGTAAAAGATCTTTGAGGAAACAACACTTTTTGTCAAGTTGTGTTTGAAACCACAACATTACCATACCAGTCTTTAGACTGCCTCGAATAACTCTTGGACATAATTACTCATCACTCAAATACCTTAATGTCTAGTGTATTTTTATGTAATATTAATTTTAATAAAATTTTACTAAATTATTACATATTAATTAAAATTATTTTTGAGAGATTTTTTTGATTGTAGAATTATTTAATATTAATAAAAATAAAATAAAAATAGTTTATTATTAATTTATCTAACAAAACTAATATGAAAATATATCTAAATAAATGTAACTAGAATTTATTTGAGATAATTGGTGGTTGCATTTTGGGAGCATATGCCACATGACCTACGGCATGTAGTTTTATCAACCAAAGATATCAAGCTACAAAATGGCGAAAGATAAGTGCACAGCACATTCTCGTCATAGCAGTACGGATTTGAATACGGACATGTATTGCATGACATTGGACATATCCTTTTTACTTGAGTGCCAAAAAAACTGTGCTCACAGCCGCTGAAACCAACCAAAAATTTTATGTACAAATCACAAATTGCCGGTATGGTATCATTGCAAGTCATCCTGTCCGGAAGAGCAATTGGAATGTACAAATATACTTCACATTTATAACCAGTGAAGCCATCTGGACACATGCATCTGCCTTGGAAGCACGAGCCTCCATTTTGGCACTCACAATATGGCAATTTGAACTCGCAATATTTACCAGTGAAGTCAGGCGGACATTGGCAAAAAGAACCATCAAAACCGCTTGTACACGTTCCCCCATTCAAGCAGTCACATTCAGTCTTAAGCTCACAGTACCTGCCCGTGTATCCAAATGGACAATCGCACATCTCACTGCATGTCAATTTATCAAAATAGCATCTACCACCATTCAAGCATCTGTAATAATCACAAGTGCTCTTTTCATATTGGCACATGTCGCCTGTGTAACAAGCTGAGCAGCGACAAGTTGGCCAATTATTGACCGACAGACATGTACCATTGTTCAAACAAGTTGAATTTGTGCATGGTTTTTGCTGAATTTCGCAATTGACTCCACTGAATGAATTGGAACATATGCAGTAGTATCCGCCATCAAAAGACCTACATGTACCATTGTTCATGCACGGATTGCTTTGACACATGTCCACGTTTTGTTCGCAAAAAAGACCAGTATAGCCCGGCATGCATAAGCATTTGGTCGAGTTCAAAAATTCCTCACAAAGACCTCCATTAAGACAGGCCATATTCTCACAGGTCTTGGACAAAGAGCAGTTGATTCCTGTGTAGCCAGAAGTACATTGGCATTGGTAGCCATTGTGTGAATAGTTGTCTAGTTTGCACGAGCCGCCGTTCAGACATGGTGACTGCTCGCATGGCGAAAACTCACATCTTTTACCATAGAAGTGATTTATGCACATACAATAGAAAGAAGTATCATTGGACTCGAGACACAAGCCACCATTCAAGCAGTTGGTCTGGTTGCAGAATTTTGAGTTTTCGCAGTTAGGTCCAGTGTAACCAGGCAAACAGATGCAAGAATAGCTATAACCCGTTGAAGAGCACAGGGCTCCGTTTTGACATGGTTTACTCTCACAGGAATTGTTAAGTTTCTGGTCACACAACAAACCAGTGTAGCCTGGCAAGCAGGAGCAAGAAAATGTGCTGTTAAATTGGGCAATGCAAATTGCTCCATTTAGGCATGGGTTTGTGTCACATGGACTGCTTTGCGCATTGACCAAAGCCAACAAACAACTGACTAAAATGTAAAAAAAGCTCATTTTAGTTTCTATTTAGTGAATTTAATTTTATAAAATGATTTTTATTTAAGATAATATTGTTTATAGTTACAGGTAGTTTTAATTTTATCAAAGAATAAGGTTTCTGGAAGATTTTTAATGGAATGTTGTTGAGTTTTACCTGTATATGGTTATGTAACTTAAAAAAAAGCTGCTTTACATGAAATTGTCGCCAAATTGCTTTAAGAAAATGGCAAAATTAACAAAAGCCAACTTCTATTTGACAGTCTTGAGACTTTTTTGGAAAAAATTACATAAAACAAATAAATTCAATTCTATTATATTTTAATAAACAAGTTTATTTAGCCAAAAAGAAATCTGAAAATATAATAATTGGGTTTATTTATAATAATGTTTAAAGCTAAGTAAAAATTTAATTTTGCGTAAAATTAATAATTGAAAAAAAAAAAGAACTTTAAGAATTTTCTTTGTTTTTAAATCAAAAATTAGCAAATTAGTTTTATAATTAGTCAGCGAATTATTTAAAAAAAATGTAAAACTGATGCAAAATATAGCAAATGCTTGGCCACTCACTACCATGTTTTCCAATCACCAACTTTTCTTAGAGGGTAGGAAGCAGCGTGTTGTTATAAGCCCGCACGCTTTTAACTGAAAAGATGTCACCTCGGGACTACCTCAAGGCAGTGTGTTAGGATCATCAATGACCTACCTAGCCACTTGACACACACAACCAGCTCTTTTCCGATGATCTAAAATTAATAGCTTAAGTTGAATCCGAGGCAGCGATGAATAGTCTTCAAAATGATTTTAACGCAGTGACCGAATTGTGCTAATTTTAAGTTCATCTCACAGTCCGCCCATGCCCCATCAAGAAAGCTAATCAAGCTCTAGGGATCTAAGGATATGGAATTATGGGCCTCACTCTACCGCACCTACATTCGTCTGCATCTGGAGTTTTTAGTATCGGCATGGAACCCGTTTCTCAGGAGAGATATTAACATGCTTGAAAAAGTTCAGAGAAGAGTAACGAAAGTCCCTACTTCTTTAAAAGGAATGGAGTACGAAAGTAGACTTGAGGGGATGGGTCTTACATCTCTGGAAGCTCAGCAGATTCAAATTCAAAATCATCAAGAGCAAGGATGGCATAACGTGGTGCAACGAGCCAACTTGGTCGGCTCCGAGAGACGCGAAGAGAAGTCGACTACGGCGTGAGGTCGTTCAGCAAAGACATAACTTCTTCATCAATCGGACAGCTAAATTATGGAACGGCCTACCAGATGAAATAGTCAGGGGCAAGTTGTTTCAAAGTATCTACATATTTTTGTGGCCAAAAGTTAGCCATAAAAATTCTATTGTAACAAGAATAAGAACAAACTTAGAACCATTAAGTCAATGCACCAAGATGAATGCAGCAATAGCTTGGACATGGACTTGGATGACCAAACAGAGCCACATAAAATACGACAATTACCAATTAAAAACTTCAAAAATTATATTATTCAAATCTCTAAAATTGGGATGAGTCCATTTGGACGAAATTTTTTTAAAAAATTCTTAATTTTTATTTTTTTTAGGATATAAATTTTTACCAAATTTTTCCTACTCACAAAAATTAATTTAATTATCTGATATTAAAAAATTTAAACTTTCAAAATTATTTATTTTAAATTACTTAATATTTTTATTGAATAAGATAAATTTAAAATTTTATTTTTTATCTTTTCTTAACAAAATATCACACATGATGATTTTTTCTCTATGGCCTTAAATTAAAATATAAATCAAGTCGATAATCCAATTGATAAAATTCCAGACTACGTCATGGGTATAAGAAAAGCTTTCCAGGCTTTGGAAAGATATGAAAGTTTGCTTTGTTTCTTAATGAATTTTTTGCTCAAGAATTCTACCACCAAAGAAACTCGACTAAGATTGTTTACGGTTTTATGACTTTTTGTAAAAATATCACCATGACAGATCAAAAAAAAAAATTTCTGATTAAAAAAATTGATAAAATAAATAATTATTAAAAATTATGTTATGTTTTATGTTTAATTTAGCATTTAAAAAAAGTGATTGACAGTATATATCATGATTTTGATTTAAAAAGATCTTAAAATATAGATTTTTAAATTAAGATAAAAATGCTCATGCGAACAATACATATGATATATTTTTTATTTAAATGAATAAAATTTAAAAATATTTAAATCTTTAAAAAATGAGTTCAAACCAAATTGAAACCATTGATATATCGGCACTATTTGGTCAAGATTTGGGCTCAAAGCTTCAGGTGGCCGAAAAAATTAGCAAAATATGCCGCAGACATGGATTTTTTCAAATAACTGGCCACGGAATAAAAAATCCAAAATTATTTACTGAACAAGCGCTGCGATTTTTCAAGACGCTTACCAAGGAGCAAAAAATGGAACTGGCATCTAGCCGCTTTAATCCAAGCAGTGTTAATAAGTACCGCGGCTACTTTCCCGCAACTGTTAATGGAAAAGAGGGATTTGACATTGGCAATCCGTTCCTTAGACCAGATCACGAATTGGTCAAATCAAATGTTTTGTTCAATGAGTTATCTGTGTGGCCAGATGAAAATTTGCTGCCAAATTTTAAGGAATTTTTCCAAAATGTCTATAAAGAAATGACACATTTGGCCAGAACATTGCTCAAAGGCTTCGCCCTTGCAGCTGGCCGAAACGAAGATTTTTTTGATGATAAAATAAGACTAGATGACACAATGTCTACATTAAGGCTCAATTACTATCCTTTCTTGGAGAATATAGATGCGGTGGAAGTGGCCGAAGATGGAACTCGACTAGGCTGTGAGACCCATCGCGACGGCACTTTGGTAACTATCCTTTTTCAGCCGATCAAAGGCCTGCAAGTAGAGGACGATGAAGCTGGATGGATAGACGTGCCTCCTTCGGATGCAAACTTTGTGATCAATACTGGGGCTTTGATGTCCAGATGGACCAATGGTGTGTTCAAGGCTGCCAATCATAGGGTCAAATTTGTAAATATAGAGAGAGTTTCTGTACCATTTTTTACGGAACCTTATTTTTACTGTCCCATTGAAACGTTTACACCCAAACCAGACGATCAGCCAATCGAACATGAGACCATGATTTATGGCAATTATTTGGTTGAATCAAACAAAAAATTTAAAGAATATCAAAATTAAAATTAATTATTTTTTATTTAATAAATAAAATTTTTGAACTTAATTTATCTATTTGGCATAGGTAAAATTATCAAAGAACTGATAGGTTCAATTTGAATTGGTCCAAATCGTGGTGGTGTACATTGAGAGCATTCAGTGGAAAATTGAGTGACAATGACAGCATAATCTAGTTTGAAGAAAAAGCTGTTTAAACCTTTTTGATGACAGCAAACCACACAGAGCTCTGGCAAAAATGAACATCTTATATCCAGTGTAGACTTCTATCCACTCAAACTTGCCTCCAAGTTGCTTAAGGTCTTTACTTTGAAGATAAGAAATTATATAAAGAGTAAAAATATTTTTTGGGTTTTTTTTTTGTTTATTTTTTAAGATTAATTAATTCATAAAATTAGTTGAAAAACTTGATTTTTTAAAAAAAATATAAATAGTTTAATTGTATGACTATAATTTAAAATAAAATATATTAAAAAATTACTAAAACTTTTTTATAAATAATTAAAAACACAAATTAATTTTATTAACATACAAATCAACTACAATTGTCTTACAAAGCGTCGTTTAAATTCATTTAGATTTATAGATCCATCTTGGTTTTTTTCCAAAGCCGAAAAAAACTCTCTTCCATCATATTCTCTATCCAATTTTAAATTTAGCCTAAATAGAAGCAATTCGGCTTGTTGTCTGGTCAGAACAGAATCATATTGACTAAATATTTTAGCTATGGCTGCCATTGTTTGGTATTTTTTTGAGAACAAAACCTCATCTCTAGATTCACATCCTTCAACTTGGCTTCTGTACTCATCAAGACCTTCTTTTTCCAAATCAACCATCTTTAACGCTTCTATTTCACCCTCTAGCTTTGGAACCTGTAATTTATTTTTCTCTTGAACCAAATTGATGTCATTTGTAATAAAACTTGGTAACTCATTGGTATTTTTTAGACTCAATCCATACTTTTGCACATAATCAACCGGGTCTGCTTTTACAATTCCCAAATATTTGATATCTTTTTTAATCTCTACTTTTGGAGATTGCCACTGGACAATTACATTTTTTGGCTTGGCATAATTTAAATTATTACCAGAGTTTTTTTTGTATATGACCCTTCTTTTATGATTGGAATAAGGCAGCCAACGCTCAATGACAACAGATGGTGGCTTTTCTGGAAGTTTGGGCAAGCGCTCAATGATCACTTTTCTTGGCGGTGGGGGAAGTTGCCTACCGCTAATTTGAATTACTTTTTTTTTAGTGCAAGGCGGTGGAACTGGCGGGGCTTCACGAATAATGACTGGTTGAGGAGTGATAGGTCTTGGTGGTTGATGGCGAATGATAATGGGTGGCGCTGGAGGAATTAATTCAGATTTCTCTTGCCGAATAATAATACTCCCAGGTGCAGGCGGTGTTTCTGGTCTAAGATACCTAACAGCCAATTCCTGGATGTATGTGATCATTTTTTGAGGCTTTTTCTTGATTATCTCAGGACTGTGGTCATTGTTGATAAGGTATTGAGCCAAAGGAACTGACCCTAGCCAATTTAAAGCTCCATTTTTGTCCGCAATCAAATTTTGCTTACTGTCTTTGACCTCAGTGGGTCCTTGGAGCTTTAAAAAGCTTTTCTCGATGCCAGTTAGCACCTGGCTTGGTACAGTATCATTATGTGACTGACTTGAGTAAGTTCTATTGAAGCACGAATCGCTTAGACACCTAGATGTATTTTGCGATTCTGTCAATTTGGCCGCGCTTGATGCAGTAGACATCACTGGATTTGGTATACTTTAGGCTACTTATAAAATTAATTAACAAAATGTGACTATTTTTTTATAAAACTTAATTTGAAAAAGTTTTCTTTTTAAATAAAATTAATTGTTGTATGACTTGACTGATAAAATTTGACCAAATCTTAATTAAAATATAGATTGAAAATTTATTGTTTTAAATTAAAATAATGATGGTTTATAAATAATAATTTGACAAGCTTAATAGGATTCTTTTGAGTAAGAGTCATGTGAAATAAATTTGGGATATGGTTAGCTGATCACTTAATTAAAAATAAAATTAATCTAAAAAATGAATTGTGTATTAATTTAGGATAAAACTAAGTAAATTGATTAATCAGTGAAAGTCTAAAAAATCACAAATTAAAAAATATTTTTAAGTCCAATTAAACTTATATATAAAAATAAAAACAAATTTAGTTTATGGTATTAGTATTTAGGTTTTTTTTTATTTTCATGATAAAAAAGACTATTTTTTTATTTTTTTTTTTTTATTTTTAACTCTGTTCACTCCTTGTGGAGCATAGTGGGGAGCTTATCTCCTTTCTAAGTACCTTTTGAGCGAAGGCTCCGATCTGACACAGAGGTGACTGCATCGAGTTGATCATATATACCGTAATTATTTAAATACCCAGTCGAAAACTGGTCGCCCCGTACTACAGAGACAATTCATAAGATTCTCTCCCCTTGCGGGGATCGAACCTTCGACCCTCTGCTTGAATGACTTACACGCAAACCTCTCGGCTATACCACCGTATTTAAACAATTTTATATTAGACATCATCTTGTTTAGTATATTCAAATATTTAGTATATTGGATTGTTAAATCAGCATCTGAACCTTAACAAACCATATCTAATTCCATTTAATTTTTGATTTTCACTCAATCAAAAAATCTAAAATCTTTGTTACTATGATTTACGATCCTACAATAGTCAATAACTTATCATGTTTTTTTAATTTAAATCTTTATTATAAATATGTAGTAGCTTATTTCATCTAATCGTCTTATTCGAATATTTCCACAAACAACTTTTGTTATACTCAGACTTAAATTGTGTTTTTAATTGTATAGTTTAATTGTTAAATAAATTAAAATAAAATAAAATGTAATAATTTGAATCTATCTCATTTACTTAACTTTATCCGAGGTTTAACATCTTTATTAATTAATTTTTATGGCCCATTAAAATCGGTTGCACAATTTTTTAAAATGATACCACAATTATTAAATAAATGTACACAATTTTTAAAATAAACCATACACTTATTTGATTAAGAAGACCACTAATTAATTAAAAAAGTCATTCTTTTTAATTTTTGACACTATTTACAAATGTTGAAATTACTCAAAATAGCATTCACCACGTGAAATACGACGAAAATGACTGGACGTTAAGCTCTTGTAATTGTTGGTTTTGACTAAAGTACTTTATATGTCATCATCAAATTGCAATCGCAGCACGCGAGAAAAGTGTGATTTTAACTCTGTCGGGATGGAAGACAAACACTAAAGGCTCTCCTTTTTCAACCAAGCGAACACAAACAAACAAACAAACTTTAACTTCGTCCCCAAAGGGAATTAAATCTAAGGAAGATTCAGAAGATTAAGTATTGTCAAAAAAACCAAGAATTGAATCAGATCAGAACGAAGCGTTTGACAGCGAGTCAAAATAATGCGAAAACTGTGGCAGTAAAATGTCGAAAAGAAGATACTGAGATTGTCCGAATAAATGTGGTAAATGATAATTTTTTGTGAAATAAAAAAAATACTTTAGTTACTAAAAAAATACTATGTTTTTTTTTTTTATATTTATGTATTTTTATATAAATGTGTTTTGAAATAATAAAAAAGGTTATTCTTAATTTTAGTGGATATTTTTATTATATGTGTTTTTTTAATAAAATTATGGTATCAAAAATGATTTCGCGATTTTTTATTATTTAATTTCAAAGATGTTATTAGTATTTTCTTTTTTGTTTTGAATTTGATTTTTTTGTTTAATTTTTGTTAATAAATTAAAATATTAAATTAGATTAATTTTGATTTTATTCAATAAATCAATAATCAATAAAATTTCAAGTGAAGAAAAGTATTTAAAAGCTAAAAAAAATCTTTTTTAATTAAATGAGCATTAATTTAATTTATTTGAACAATAATAATATTTAGCATCAATTTCTCTGAAACAACATTAATTATTTTAAATGTGCATTTATTATATCAAACATGCGTTAATTAAATTTTTTGAACATTATAAATTTGCAGTTAACATTAATTTTAAAAAAACAACATTAATTGCTTAACAGTGTTACCATTAAGTACTTTTTACTATGTATCGGTACATTTTGTATAATATAAATACGATGGTAAGGCTAATCGTTGGGACAAGAGCTATGGAAAAACATTTTCATTCTTATAGTTTGAAACAAGAAGATTTTGGATTTTTTTTTAAAGTATTCAACAAAGTGCCAGTTCGAGTGAATTCGAAATGCAGACAGAAAAATTTATTTTGATTACAGATGGATCTGAAGTTATTAGAAATGCTTTTACGAATGTGTTTGGCGAAGACAAATTGGTAGCAAGCGTAAAGACCTGCAAAAGCTAAAGGTACTTTTTTAGTGCTATAATGGTTTTATTAATGTTACTTTGTTTAAAATTTTATGTTCATTTACTGGTTTTATAATGCTAAAAAAAATTTTCTGATTGTTATTGTTTAAATTAATTAATGCTTCTTTATGTATAATTTAATGCTAAAAAATAATAAATTAATGCTTAGTTAAATATAGGCCAAAAAAAAATAGACAATAAACAACAGTGGAACAAGGTTCCATCCACCTTTTTATGGTAGTTGTGTGAATTAGATATATCGATTTGATTTAAATATCTCATGTAGATATTTTTTAATCAATTCGAACAGTTATCTTGATTGTTTTTTTGTCATTCTAAATTTTCATATCCACTATTTCTCTTGGTAATTTGGTCCAGGAATTTAATTCGTCAACAAAGACTGTCTCATTCATACAGCGAATAATGCTCTTGGTAATTTGCTTTGATAATTTACTAATTTGTTAAAATTTAAAAATTTATTTTTTTTGATCTCAATGTTTTTAAATAATTCCCAATCGACCAGCTAATTTTTTAACAATTATCAAATCTTCTTTTTATTTGTAGATCTGCATACCTAATCTATTAAGTATTTCTTTATCTATGGATAGCTTATTTAAGCCATAAATAGACTTTGCTGATCTAAATTGCTCTTTTTGGAATTCCAAACCTGATTCATTTGCTGAATCTCGTTTAAAGCTCTTGCTAGCATTTACTTATTATTTGGCTTATTTTGCCAAAACCATCACCATAAATTACAATAACAAATTTACATTTCTGTAAAATAGAAGTTGTTGTTAATTTTGATTTTTGTTATATTTTCTTAATTATTTGTTGGACTAGTAGTGACCATTTATCAAAAATCTATTAAATTAATTTTATTGTTTAAATTATAAGATACACATCACCAGATCCTAACATCTACGGCCAATTAGAAATTTATTTTAAAAAAAATAAAATTTATCATCAAACTTAAATGCACAATTGCTTTGCTAATTTTTATCCATTTGGGAAAAAGATACCAATATTTTATAATTAATAACCAAAAAAAAACGTATGCTTGTTTGAAAATTGATCTAAAGTCATATTTATCTTAAATGAAACAATTATTTTCGTAGAAAAACAACCATTTTTCTGAGACACCCTCGAAACAATTTATTAAATAATGAATAAATGATAATAAGATATGAACATGATATTAGATAAAACATGTTACTAAAATCAAAGAAATTGTCACAGATTTTGTCGGCATCTTGGCAAAAGTCATATTTTATAACCATATAAAATATAAATAATACACAGGAAAGCTCTAATAAGCGAAAAATAAGAATTATAAAGTTATTTAGCCAAATTCTTGCGCTAATCTTAATCTCTTTTATCTTTAATTTTTCTAAATGCTTCTTAGATGAGTCTTCAGTTTGGTTCTTTTTCCAAATTGTCTGAGATTCGCTCATTAAAGCTTTAAACTTAAATAGCAAAAATAAATCAGAGGCTAAAAGCAGAAACCATAGAATAATTCCATTGAAAACAATATTGACAACAAACAAAAAAAAATAATTATTCTTTATTTTGTCCATCTTTATAGAATAATAGTAGACTTGGTCAAAGACCACAATGTTTGTGTGTATGAACGAATTTCTCATGGGAAATCCGTAATAATCCGGTTCAAAATAGCCTAAGCTTATCTTAGCAATCGAACTGTTGAGCTTGTCAATGTTTGCTAGTAGAAAAATTAGCAAGATAAGTAGAAATAAAAGTTTACCAACATTGCTTTTTATGGTTAGTTTGGAAAAAATTTTGAATAATTTGGATTTATTATCCATCATCATACTGCGATAGAGTGATATCAAAATATTTAGCACATTGGATATTGTTTTTAGGAAATTTCCAAAGAAATCTACAATGTATACTTCAAAATATTGAACGACAATGTTTCCATAAAATGGCGAGCACAGGGAGTTGTTTACCACCGGACAGGAGTTGAGCAAGTGTAAAAGCTGTATGCAGCAGTATGACATATTGATTTAAATAGTGAAAATTTTAGATAAAAATATATTATAAAAATGGTTTATTTTATGATAAATTATAGAAAAATGTGCAAAGAGGACCTGATGTTTATATTTTATTTGATTAACAAATAATTATTGTTGAAAATTAGAATTGTTGATATGATCTTAACTAGGAACTGATCAAAATTTCCAGTACCTGTTCTTGATCAAGTTCAGTGTATGATTCCAAAAGTCTTAAGCAAGAAATAACCATTTTTAAAGTGTGTTAAAAATTTTTAATTAATCAAGTAAATTTAAGATTTTCTCTCAAAGATTATTTTAAAATTCATTCGTTTTTTTATTATATTTTAAAATAAAGTAAAGATTAAACAAGGAATCAAGATTTTCTTTTTAAAGATTTTGATAAGATAGTTTTTTAAAGGATTAATGACTAAAATACCAAATAAACAATCTGTTTTTTTGGTTGTTCGTTTGAAAAAAGATAAATAAAAGATTTTGTCCAAAAAAAAACTCTAAAATCAGCCTACAAACCCACTACTAAAGTTCATTTAAAGTCCTATCATGTTCCTAATTAAGATTCATATCATTTATTTCATTTGAATATCTTTATAGAACATTATCCGAATAAAAATGAGAATTGAGAATGAGTAAGAATTAATTTCAGGTTCCTATAAGAAATTAATAAGAATCCTAAACTCCGATTTTCCTATGGATTTTCTCAAAGAGTCCTCAGGAATCCTAATAAGAATTTTTTCATGGGAAGTGAATTATCTGCCATGAAAAACGGCGATCTTAGTCGACTCTTGTTTTGGTAATTTTAAAGCGACACTCACAGCAATTGGTAAAAAACTTTTTTCTCCTTAATTTAATAATTATTTTAATATTCAATAGTTTATATTTTGATTTTTGAAATTAAATTTAATTGATATTTTGATAATTTCAAATATTAGATTTAATAAAGATTTTAAAGAAACTCTCTTAATTAAAAAAAAAATTTTAAAACTTCAAAAAATTTCTTATTAATGCTCTTGAAAAAGAACCATAAAAGTGACAAAATTATTTATCTTTAATTGTGAATTAATTTTACATAATAAAATTAAAAAAGATGACACATTTTTACATTGGTTCAACTTAATATGAAATTATTATAAGTGAATTAAAAATTATCAGATTAAAAAATCTATAGTTTAATATTTTATCCTTTTCTAAGCTGTTTTTGCAAGACCTTGTTACCAAAATAATGAGTAAATTTGTGCCAATGCCACTTATACAAAATAACAAGGAACCGACTGAGCTTGCGTACTTCAAAACAGCTCCTATCAATAAAATATTCCACTTGAAGATAAAACTAAAGTCTTTATTATAGACAGGTGGTTTATATTGAAAAGAGTGGCAGTTGTTGCTCCAGCGCTCGTATTCACAATTTGAATATAAATCAGTCGGACCACAGTCACCACTTATCCAATATAGAACACAATTGCAAGCCCAGCCTTGGTAAAAATTTGTCTGTATTTTTATTTGAGTCAATAGTGGAAATTTGGCAAAAAGGCAAAAATCTTTTTCTGGAAACGAGTAGTTGTCTCTGTTTGTAAGCCAAATATAGATTGGTTTAGCTAAAGTTTTGTTCAGTTTTTCTAAATGATGGTAATTTTGGTAAAAAAATAAATGGGTTTGAAAGATGTCTAGAGACAAGTAGATCAGACTATCAAGCTCGCTTATCAAATTCCAATCAATAGTCTTTATATTTCCAGATATTAGCAAGTACTTAAGGCTCTTGAATATATTTGAATTCAGCAAAAAATTGTCAATTATCATATCATGTCCATCTAGATACAAATTTTCGATCACTGAATCAAGAGAACCATCAACTTTGGTAAAATAAAGGACATTTTTGAAAACAAACGAAGAGGATATTGAACCAAAAGAGACCGAGCTAAATGTGCCATTGAAAAAAATCAATGGACATATTTTCTTGTCATATTTTACTCTGGTAAAGCTAAACGAACCAATTGATTTAAAAGTTAGAAATTTATGCCTATTTTCCATTGTGCACTCGGTTTCACTCAAGTCCAAGCTTAAACGCGAATAGTCAAATTTTACAAACAAATCTATCTTTAAATATTCAAAAGTGTTTAAATTTATTTTTATTTTTTGTATGTTATTTAAAACCAAATCGAGCGAGAAATATTTTTTCCTCATAACTGAGTCATCAAATTTAATTTTAAGCTCATCTGTAAGCTCCAACTGCTTGCTTGGCATTAGATTGATTCTCAAATTGCTTACACTATCATTCGAATTTTGGATACATTGAAAATTTATTTGAGATAAATTGGTGAATTTTTTGACCACTAGAACTTGTTTGATAATATTTCTTGAGCTTTTATCCATGCTGACCAACTTGGATATTTGGTTGAATTGGAAACATTGTGCTGAATCCTTTATGATATATTGCTCTAATTGCTTTATCAGCAAACATAACATCAGATTTATCAGACCAATTTTCCTCATTTTTAGATTTTAACTAAAATAAACAATTATCTTATGAGGCATTTTATAAGAAATAAAATATAATTAAGTGATTAAAGATTAATAATCTTTTTCGAATCAAATTTTTAAATAAAATAATCATTATTACATTGCTTTTTATCTTTTTAATATCTACCCATGGAAAAATAAGTCTCGTTAGAGATATTTTTTAAAAGAATAACAAAAAAGATAAAAGATCGCAAAAATTTTATAGTAATAATATTTGGAAAAATGTCTATTTTAAATCTCTTGAGTGTTCTTTTCTGATATTTTTGAGAGCATTTCTTCTTTTTGGTTGTATTCATTTTTTTATTAATTAAATGGAATTAGATTCAAAAAAATTAATTTGATGAATATAAACCACTCGGTTATTAAAAAAATTATCTAAATTTAGACATACAAAATTAATATAAAAATTGATTTTATAGTTTTTTTTTTTTTAACAATAAAAAAGAGTAATTATTTAATCAAACAAGTCATAATAGTAATACCTTGCCGAATATTTATCATATAGTTTTGATTAATTTATCAAAAAATTTAAAAAAGAAACTTAATTTGTTAAAAAAATAAATAATAAAACTTGAAATACTTTTAATTAATTGTACTTTCCGTAAATTTTTTTTTATTCTCCCGTTAAATGATAGAAATTTTCGCGAGAAAAATCTATTAAATAATCAAAAATCGCTTCAAATTATCTAATTTTATGTTCTTGGATATGAATAAAAAGCTTTTAACAATGTGCATATTTTGTAAAAATTATTATTTTAAAATTCAATCTCATCTAAATTAAATAAATCTAATGGAAATTCGATAAATGTTAATTTCATCTCAATTACTGAATAATGTTCGACTAAGTCGATTCTAGTGATAGTAAAACGGTTCTGCTAAATCGGTTATCTACAAGACCGGTCAGTTAATGGAACCGGTTCTATTGTAAAACTGTTTATAGAACCAATAACTAAATTTTGTTTAAATAAACTCAGGATTGAAATTTCAAAATTAATCTCCTTAGATATTCAAATTTTGACAAAAAAAAATGTAAATAATATATATCTTCGTGTATTTTATATTCAAAAATTTGTGTTATTTCTAAAAACCTGAACAGTTGAGTGATAAGTTCGCTCTTATTCTGGGTATAAGGTTCAAGGTTCAATCCCCTAATGAATACAATAAATCTAAAAAAATTTAAGATTTTTTCATTTTTTTGTTTATAAAAAAATGTTTTATTAAAATAATGTTTTCATTTAAAATAATGTATAAAAAAAGTTAAATAAGAAAATTAATTAAGAAATTAAAAGTCTGTTTATAAAATCTTAAATTTTGAATTCAAAAAATAAAATTGTGATTTAGAGTTATACTTTTTAAAAATGAAATTGACAAAAAATGTTCAAAAATTTAAACGTTTCCACGTTTTTTTCGTGAATGATTTTAATCATCACTTTGATCATGATTTATTGGACAATCCGTCATAAAAAAGGGAGGCCTCACACGCCGACTTCTATCCAAACAAGCAGAGGCTCAGCGTCAGCCAACGTTAATTTTGTTAATGCCATGCAATTTAGAGATGAGGGGATCTATAAGACCTTGTATAGCGATAATGATGTTCGGTCGCAGGCCTAAAATTACGATTTATTTAATTATACCACCTACCGACCTACTCGAAAGAGAAAGGATTTTAACTGAGTATAAATTAGTGAATGAGCACGGTGAGGTAATAGTATTAGAGGACTATGATCATATAGTTAAAAAAAATCTCCCAGCAGTAGCGAATAATTTTCAAGAGCTTAAGATGAAACAGGAAAAGTGTTAACAAATGGCGACAAAAAATAGAAATTGTCAAATAGACAAAGCCAACTTGAATCATGACAGAAAGATCAAGAAATTTGAGTAAAACATTAGAGATCTCGTATTAACGGATCATCCGAAATTGAAAAATGGTCTTTCACATGGTCTGGCACACAAGTATCATGGACCATATATCGTTGTTGGAAAAAACGAAAACAATTGTGATTATTTAAAAAGATTCGCAACAAGTCATCATTCAAAAGTGAGACAGACCCACAAAAAAAGACTTAAGTATTACTTCCACAGTGGACATAGCTTACCTACAATAAAAGAAGAAGACTAAGACGGACAATCCAATAAGCAGAAAAGAAAGTACACCAAAATTTTGAAAAATCCATGGTGGAAGTCTTTAGAAAATCATAATGGACCTGAACACAGTGTTACGGATACGAATAATACGAACCCTATTTCCACAGAAAATATGTCTTCTAGTGACTTTGATTCAGACGTCGGAGTAGAAGTTGGAAAAAACAAAAAGAAAAGAAGCCGTAATCTAGAGTAGGACTCAGAAGATCTAGTCGTCAGTCGAAGCCGCCGGATCGTCTAGTGTATTAATATAGCTATATTTATATATGATGTTAAAAAAAAAAGAAGGAAAAAAAAAGGGAAGAAGTAACTAAGCAGGCCATGCTCACTAAAACCTTACTAAGTTTATGTAATTATCAGAAAAAATTGTTGCCGATATAACGTTTTAAAAAAAATTTTAAATAATTTAAAAACTTAAATCCAAATTCAAACATAAATTATACCAAAAATATTTAAAAAAATAAAATAAAAAAGAAAAAATGGAAAAATTTTGAAATTTACGTGAGAAATATCAAGGTGCTAGGAAGAGACAGAAGGAAAACGGCCGAGTCCTTGGAGATCTTCCGGCAGGGTTTGGACAACCGACTGGGACTCGTGGACCACCTGAAAGGCAATGAAAGGAAAATGAAAGAAAATGTGCAGGACAAATGACGGGACAATTCTTTGTCATAAACCAATTTGTTTGATTTGTTTAGAGACGTTGTTGATCACCATATTTTTTCATTTTTTTCATTTTCAAATCGAAGTCTAGACTCAAATTGAATGTTTTGTTTAACTCAATTGATTTTCTTATATGTCCTGATTCAGTTTTTTTAGATTTTCTCAAATTTTATGCATAAATTGATATGACGTACAGTCAAATTAGCCTAATGGCAAGCACATGAAATCCTGGTCCTTTATTTATCCCTAATTCAACCTATCTTTCAGTAAATAGTTCACCATTTGTAATCTTCAATTGTATTAATTAGAGTGATCTATCTTAAAATAGCTTAGAATCTAAAATCTGTGTCAAAACAAACTTTTTAAAATAGCAAAGAAATTTAATTAATTGGAGCAGTGTCAAAATAGCTTTTTAACAAGATGAAAATATTTCTTTCATTATTGCAAATAAAAATAGCCATTTCTAATTAGCTAAACTATAGATTTTTTTATTTTAATTATTATTCTTAAAAATGAGTAAGACTACATTTGCAAATGATTTAGTTTAAAAACTTTAATTTTAAAAGCGAAAAAGCTTAAATCACTTGATCTCAAAAAGGATTTCGGGAACTTTGTTTTTAAAAATTCTACTATCGGTTGGTAAGCTCGAACGTTCCTTATTTCAATTGGCGTTGTGTTTAAAATTTCTTTAATGTGAGATGTTTAACTTTAGGTGATAAAATTTGAGAAGATAATGAAGTAAAATTTCAAAGCAACAATACTGAACATAATCATGCTTCGTGTTTGGGAAACGGTAAATAAATTGTCTATTAAAAAATTCACATAATAGCCACTTTTAATAAATAGATATGTCAAAATAAATCAATTAAAAAATATACAAGTAAATTAAATAAAATTCGTTAATTTCGTTGTTTGGCTTATCAAGTGAATATAATTATGGATAAAGCACTAGCATTTACAAGTCTCGCAAAAAAATATGAAAATTCAAATGATGAATATTCAATTCTTGAAAAAGGTTTGAATATAAACGGAAATATTAACTCTTCTGCTAAGGTTAGTGACCTTGTTAAAAATCTTGAATTAAGTTTGTTAAAAGATAAGTAATGAAATTAATATGAGACTAAAAAATCGTAAATTTGTTGTGATTTATGGTCTTAATGAATCTTCAAATGATGATGAAAGTTTAGCAAAATTGTTTAGCCTTTTAAAATTAGATAAACCTTTAGAGCATAAACGATAACCTGAGTCAAGCGAAGTCGATGAACACTAACAAGTCAACTAGCAAGTTAACATCTGACCCAAATTCAAATATCAAAGTACTGGGGTATCTAAGTCAAACAATAATCTGTGCCTATTCAAAGTTCTTATCATATGACAAACCAATTTTATTCAATCAAAATGATATTCCGAAAATACGTGAATCTATTGGATCTGAAATACTAAAAGTTGAGATTCAAGAGTATGATTCTTTGGTGCAATTACTAGAAATATCTCAAGTCTCAATTAATGTTGATCGTTCTTATATAAAAGGTTTTAGAATTTTTCCAACTCGGACAATAAGCTTAAAATTTTTCATCTCAATATCAATTCAATTCTTGGTAATATATTTGAAATGAATGAAATTCTAAATAGTCGTATGTTTGACATTGTTTGTTTTAGTGAATCAAAACTTGATCAAACAATACCAAATTCTTTTTTAAATAACAATTATTATTTAAAATTAAGATTAGACAGGAATAGACATTGAGGTGGTCTGCTTGTATTCACAAAAAACTCCTTGAAAGTTACCCATACTTTTCTTCATGGTACTATGGAACTAGTTTTCTTTCAAATTAAGCTTCATGATCAATTCTTAAATCTTCTGTTCGTTATCGTTCACCAAATTCAAATGAAACTCAACTCAATTTCTTGATGATATTGAAAATTTTATCCAATCATTAAATCTAAATAATCCTTTATTTGTTTTTGGTGATCTGAACTGTGACCCATCAAAAAAGCCGAATAATAGCTTTACAAATTTTATTAATAATAATGACTTGGTCAATTTTGTTTGTCTTTCCACCAGAGTATGTTCTCGATTTCACAAAAAGAAAAATCACTATCAGCAATCAGTCATTGTTCTTTTTTTTTTAACTGCTGATCTCGTTGATGAAACATGTGGGATTGACTGTCCATTTAGTGACCACAAATTTGTTTTAGCTAAATTAACAGTTGCTAAACTAAAATGTAAAAAGAAAACTATTTTATGTAAAAACCTTTCTCTAGTAAATACTGAAAACATTTGTACATAGATAGATGAAATTGATTGGAGTGGATTCAAGAATTTTTCTACGATTGATGAAAAATGGATGTTTCTCAAAGAAAAATTAATTAAAATTATTGATAATACCGTCCCATGGTATGATGATGATCTTATTTGTTTAAAACATTCACGAGATATATCTTACAAAAAATTCAAACTATTTGATAATTAAGATGATAAAATAGTTTATGATTACTATAAGAAATAGTTCAAGCTGCTAAATAATGAGAAACTAATTCATTTTTTTTGTGATAAAAACTTGAATGATTTCAAAAACGCAAAAATGCAAAAATTTTGGGAATTCTACTCACCATTAATTTGCATGAAATCAGATAAAAACTCAAATACACCTTTAATCTGTATTAAAAATGAAAATGAAGTTATCAATGATAAGTTAAACATGTGTGAGATTTTTAACAAATTCTTCATGTCGATAAGATCTTCATCAGAATTATCGAATAGTGATTCTAAGAGTTTCCAGGATCAATTTTCTAAACTTGGCCTTATGAAAGATGCTAATTTCAGATTTAGGTTCACAAATAGACATGAGATAGAAAAACTTCTTTCAGGGATCTCATCCTCTTGTGGTACCGGTTCTTGTGGAATATCAATTAAGATTCTAAAGTGTAGTTCAGCTAAACTACATACCATTATAGCTTTTTTATCTAACTTTTCAATCTTTCAATCTTAACGGGTTCAATACCAAATGATTGGAAAATGACTGTTGTTACACCATTATTTAAATACAGTACTGCACAAAAGTTTAGACGCACAGGCTTTTTTAATAAGTATAATTCGTAAGACATAAAAATATTAAGTTTTGTTTTAGAAATAAACAAAATAAATATCAGTTTTTAATTAAACTAACTCTGCTCTACAAATTGATATAAAATATATGATAATTCGATTTTAAACTTATCTGAAAAATTGAAATTAAATGAAAGCCATAAAAATGTGAGTCAAAAATTTTTGCACAAAAGTTTAGACGCACATCATTAATCTCTAATTAGAAATCGATTAATTAGCTTAAATGAATTGTTAAATATCTTAATTTAAAGATTATGCAGTAAGTGTTAGATTCATATATGAAACATTGCTATTAAACTTAATGCTTAGTGTCTGTGACATTATAAATTACACCCGGAAATTTTAGCAATCTTGGTAAAAAAAATGGGTAAAAAAAGCGTTACCAATGAAGTTAGATGTCAGATAATTGGTCTACTAAAAGATAAGACCAAAAGTAATAGGGAAATAGCAAAATTGATAGGAGTATCAGAAAAATGTGTGAGAACGACAAGAAAAAATAATGATATCTATGGCACCCCAAAGGAATCAACAAGGCCTGGGAGACCAAGAAAGCTTACTTATAGGGACCAAAATAGTTTATTTATAAAGGTAAGAAAAAATCCTACGATAAGTAATAAAAAGTTGGCCTCTGAGTTTAATTCTAAGTTTAAAAATGTTAAGGTAAGTAGAGAAACAGTAAGGAGATTTCTAACTAGTAAAGGAATAGGAACTTTTACAGCTCTTAAAAAGCCATTGCTGACGGCATCGGATAGAATCAAAAGATTAAAATGGTGTAAAGAAAGACTGAATTGGACACTTGAACGTTGGGGAATGGTAATTTTTAGTGATGAATCAAATTTTGAGGTGTTTAATAGGAAAACAAGGGTTTTAGTAAAAAGGTTAAGAAAAGAAAAATACGACACAAGATTTGTTGTACCAACTCTACAAGGTGGTGGTGGATCCGCAGGAATATGGGGATGCATCAGCGCTAAAGGTACAGGATGCTGTCGTATATATGAGGGGCGAATTAATCAATATAACTATAAGGAAACGTTAGAAAATGAACTTATGGCATCTGTTGATATTTTTTACCAAAGAGATGATCCTTGGTTTTTTCAACAGGATGGGGCTCCAGCACATAGAGCAAAGCTAATTAAAGAGTGGTTTGATGAGAATAATATTGTCCTTTTACCATGGTGTGCCAGATCACCTGATCTTAATCCTATCGAGAACCTATGGTCATATATTGATGCAAAATTGATAGAAACAAAGTTAACCTCAATCGAACACTTAAAATCGACACTTCTGAAGGAATGGCTAAATGTACCTGATGAATATGTGAAAAAATTAGTTGAATCAATGCCAAAACGGATTCGTGCTTGTTATGATGCAAAAGGTGGTCATTTTAAATACTAAAAATGCGTATGCGTCTAAACTTTTGTGCAATTTTTTTTTTCCAAAATTTTATCACTATTTTTTCTTAACTAATATATTAAGCTATTTTTTTTTCTGTCTAGTTTTTTTTGCATTTTTATTTAATTAATTATGTTAATTAATAAATTAGAATACAGAAATATCCTTAATAGCCTTCTCTTCTGTAAATAATTGATTGATAATTTATTTGTTTAAAAAAAATGCGCATGCGTCTAAACTTTTGTGCAATACTGTATAAAGGCTCAACTGATGATCTAAATAGTTATCGTGGCATACCTGTTTTACCACCAATCGCAAAACTGTTCAATTCAGTTGGGAAAAAAAAAAAATTAGCGATTTTGAAAACACAAAAAACTTAGACGATACAACTATGGACGAAGTGACAGGAAAATACTGGACCATTTAAAGTCCAAAAAAAAGTTTTTGGAACAGAAAACAAAAGAAATCGTTGACCAAATGGAGATAGTCCTCGATCAGAAACTTAATAATTTCTTATATAATTTGAGGGGACAAGTAAACGCTCCCGGTCAATAACATCAAGAGGGAATGGCACCACAAGAGGACATTCAGTCTCAATGCTCAAGCCGTAAACCAAAATCAAAATCAAAATGATTAGATAATGGCGCTATTGATAAATGAACTTAGACTGAATAGGACTATGTTTCAGGGTTTTCCAAAGATCAATTTTGGTAATCGACCGACATTTAGTGCGAAGGGTTTAACAGAGAATAACAGAGAAAAACCTCAGACTTAATAGAGTAGACGGACAACTGGTTGTCGAAGTCGTATGTGAGAGATAAAGCGGAAATTGCCTCCTTACAAGCATCTCTCATGCTCCCAAATATTAAAAGGGACCAATTTAAAGAAACAATGATCAAGTCATTTAGAAGAAGAGACCAAATTGAGGTGTCTTTCACAAACTGGAGACTTAAAAGTATATACCGATAAATTTAATTCTTGTCTCCTTAATCTAAAAAAAGAATTGCCTGAAGCTTTTAAAATTGAGTTCATCAGAAATAGCCTTAAACGAATTATTAGGGTGCGGGTAATGGGATCGGAACCTAAAACTCTAGAGGTCGCCTTAGATAAGGCTACATTGCTCCACTATTCAGGAAGGGAAACCAGAAAATATTTCTTCTGTAGAAGTAGAAGAGGTAGAGACTAGTATTTTAGGTATAGAAAGTAATACCCAAGTAATATTTTATTCAGGTGCAAATAAAACATTATTTCGGAATAAAAAGATAAGGATTATGGTATTAAATTTAGTATTACCAAAATAAAAGCCGTGCTGGCTGACAAAGAAACCTTTAGTACATATTTATCAGAACGTACTATAGTAATATTCAATGGACATTCGAAAGAATCTATAATACTGCGAGAGCAGACGTATTATTAGAAATTTATTGGTTCGTAGCAAATGGTGCTGCCATTTACCCTCGGAAACGTCGAATTTGGATTGAATCAATGGTGTTTACGGACAGCAAAACGTCAGACTTCGATTTTTCTGAAGACGAAATGGAAGGAGTGCTGACAGATTAACTTAATGAAAATAAAGATATCGAATCAGATTTGGATGGATGGGATTTTCGGCCAAATGAAAAAGTCAAAATTGAGAATTTTGAACTATTAAGTATCAAAGAAAATATAGAAGCGCTTGAATTATTGGAATCTAATAAGGAACTATTTGCGATAAGTCTTGAGGACCTAAAAGAGCCAAGTGATTTACCACCTTTTGATATAAAAACTACCATCGATACTCCTATAAGGTTGAGGCCTTATAGGAGTATCATGAAAGAGCAATTATAAAAGAAGTAAAAAAATGCTAGACGCAGAATAATTCAACCTTCTACTAGTCCTTGGGCATTACCAGTCTGTCTCACTAAAAAGCCAGGTGGATCAAAAAGGTTTTGTATTGACTTTAGACAGATAAACAATATTACTGTCCATGATCCATTCCTATTACCCCGTATTGAGGACATAATCGACATCAAAGTTAAACATATTAGACAATTTTTGGGTCTCTGCAACAGTTTTAGAAAATTTGTAAAAGATTTTGCGAATCTAGCATTACCGTTAACAAAATTAACTAAGAAGGACGTTAAATGGGAATGGACAGAAAGTTGTCAAAAAGCTTTAGAAGACTTAAATGAAAAGTTAACATCTTATCGACTGTTAAAAGCACCAGTAAGGACTCGAAAATTCATTTTATACACTGACGCATCCGGTCTTCAGCTGGGAGCTATTTTTTGCCAAAAAGATGAAAAAGAAATCTTTAAAAGGATCTGAGATTCACTTTGAAATTCCGGAAAAAAAATGCCTTGCCGTTGTCCGGTCTGTTAAAAAGTTTAGAATTTACCTTTACGGAAATATTTTATTTCTTGTTACAGACCACTCAACCTTGCTTTGGCTAATGAAAATAAGTCGAAAAGTTAGACGATGAATTAGAAACAGATAGATCGATAAAAGAACTCAATCCATCGGAAGATGAACTTTTTTTGAGAACAGAGATATTTACCAAGTTCAAGCAAGAAACAGAGCAAGAAAATTGAAAAGAAGAAGGAAAAATTCTTTTTAAAAGGGGACAAACTTATATATTGAGAAAATATGGACGACATAATTGGAAAATAGAACCTAATAGGCGAAGAATCTCCTTGTTGTTATTTTAAATTTGTATCAATTTTCGGTCCGTCGAAGCAACTGCTTTCGGACCAAGAGAAAGAATTTTTTGAAGAAATAATTGACAATATGTTATAACAGACAGGAACAGGGCGGCTAACAACCTCACCATAAAAACCTAGGATAAACGGGGCTACCGAAAGAGCAAATCAAACAATCATAAATTGTCTACGAAAAAACTCCGAAAATAAAGCAAAAGATTGGGATAAATGGCTTGATTATATCAAACTTGCATACAACTCAACAATACATTCTAGTACAGGTTTTACACCATATAAACTCATGTTTGGCAGAAAAATAAATGGATTTGAAAATTGGGTAGATGAAAAGGAAAGTCAACAATCCTAAGAGCTAGTGAAGAGAGCAATGCAAATAAAAAACATGAATGAAATCGAGATACCAAAGGCCAAACAAAACATTGAGAAATCTCAAGAAATCCAAAGAAGAACACAAAATAAAGAAAAGAACATTATCTTGGAGTCGTTAGAACCTAATAGTAAAGTTTTTCTAAAAGTCTCAATGATTCAAGGTAAGTTAGAACCACGATTTAGAGAACCTTTTACGCTGGTTAGAAGGACTAGAAAAGGTGATTACATCTAAGCTAATAGTAAGGGTGAAACAAAGTTATCCACTGAATTGATAGTAAGCAATTCTATAAAATTGAAAAAATATTAAAAGATAGAACTCGACGGGGAATGAGTATTTTGTAAAATGGAAGGGTTTTCCAGATGAGAAAAATTTATAGGTAAAAGATTCGGACTTTGTATCTATGAATTGTCTGGACGATTATCCGAAGGAAAAGTCAAAAATAGAAACGATACCAATAAATACAGTTAATTGCAAACTAAAGTTAACTCAGAATTTAATTATCATCCTTAGTCTTTTCATAATCCTTTTACCACTTCCTTTTGGTAAAAGTATAAAAGGTTCGTTTGAATACTGAACTATCTATAAAAATAGTCCAAGATTCTCAATGTCGAGGAATTGTGCAAGATCTTTAGAAGAGATACAATTAATGGAATACAAAAATTTTTCGTATTAGGGATGAGTAAGTATTTAGTGGATGGCAATAGTTTTAAGTGTGCTAAAAAAGAAGTGAAAATCAAGACTTTTAAATGGTTCTTTGGGGCAAGATCAATGAACAAATATACATCAGATGAAGTAATTTCAAAAGAAGAATGTTTGTCCATGGTTATATCAAAGATATCTCACAAGAATCAAATGATATGCGACGGGGAGCATTGTAGCTTTGAAGGAGAACCTTTTTTTGAATAAAGGTGGTTAGAGGAGAGAGTGTATGTCTTATAACAATGTTCCACAATAAGATTTCAAATAAGAGGGTACTCTCCAAATGACAGGATATTTGAGAGGGCAAATAACCAATGGACTGCGAAAGATCTCTTTTGTCAAGTTAACAAATCGACGTATATTTGGAACTCTTATATAATTCCCGAATGTCCTTTAAGGTATGTGTAGAAAAAGAAATTCTAAATTGATGCAAAGTTGGCCATAACTGAAAATCAACTTTTTCAAATAGAGAAGAAAGTTGCATATTGTAATATAATTTTATGGTCAACCTCAAAAGGACTGTACCTGACAGAGGACATCAATGTTGAACTAGATCTAATTCTTCGAGATTTCGACTTTAAATCTTATTGCCCTCTTCAAATAATAAATAAACTATCTGGGAAAATTCATCAGAAATATCATAATAAATGACTTTAGGGAGGATAAAGGGAATTTTCCTAAAATTGAAAACAACACGATCATTTATAACAATCATGGAGAACTTGTTGTTTCTAAATGTC
This sequence comes from Brachionus rotundiformis, assembly GCA_016802295.1. Lineage (NCBI taxonomy): Eukaryota > Metazoa > Rotifera > Eurotatoria > Ploima > Brachionidae > Brachionus > Brachionus rotundiformis. The sequence goes on from JAESIW010000203.1 coordinate 1,321,214, forward strand.
AAAAAGTAAACAACATTGAGATTATTAAACAAGAGAAGAACTTCAAACACATCCAAATAACATTCAAATTAAATAATGAGTCTAGATACGGTTTCCTTACAAATAATGGAATTATAACTAATCAATCGGAAATATTATATTCAGTAAAACCAAGCTTATTTAACATTTTGTCAGGGAAAATCATAATTTCAAAAACAGGACTTAGAGTGGATTTTCTTGAGTAATAGACAGGCTTATGAGTATAGGTTTGGGATTGATTCATATAATTATAGTTTGAAAATGAGTCATAATCCGGAAATATTAAATAACCTTGATGTAAAGAAGGAAATCGTCGAAGGCTTAGAAGAAAAGCCAAAAGAAACGGAACAAGACAAGCCAATAATTTAATTCCATTATCAGACCAACTGAAAATGATTTATCAATTTGTAAAAGTTAATTCTAAAACGTCAATCAAAGAAGCAATACTTTAAATTCGGGACGAATTTTTCGACCGAGGGGCATATGTGATATGACACGCAGCCAAAGAACATTCTAAAATATTTTAATTATTTAAGCATGTTTTCATGGAACATTCAAAAATTTTTTTAATTATTCAAGCTAAGCAATATGTTATCTGTTTTTTATCATTTATGAATTTTTATATTCTATTACTTAACTTTGAATGCTGAGTTTCTTAAATATTAATTAAGGCGAATTATTATAAATAGTCGCTTTATTTTATTTAAAGATCCACTTTTAACTATCCACAAGCCTCACATAGCTTTAAATAGCTTGAAACATTAAAATTTGCAAATTTTATTTTATTTAAGGCGGCCACTGTTTTAATCACAGAATAGTCAAAAGCTGGATCGGAGAAGAATTTTGTCAAAAAAAAATTTTAGTCAAAGCTTTACTTCTCTGAAATCGTTTTACCTGAAGTATTTCTTTGGTCATTTTGAATATGGCAAATACACAAACTTTTCAAAATTGCCTGAACCTACAATTCAGCAGACAGACAATGAAGCAATGTTCTTAAAGGAGTCAATGAAAGATGGTCTAATGCATTAGATTAAGGACCCTAAGAACTACAAGATCAAAATTGAACTTGAGAAGGAAATTTTAAAATTGGCAAGCATTATATCCCAAGCTGATATTTTAACAGGAATTAATACATGGATGAAATACCAAGACTAGCAAAATTAGCTCTAGTGCTATTAAACATTCATGATTCAAGTGCTTTTATTGAAAAATTTTGTAATATGCAAAAAAAATAGTGGAAACATTAAGGATGAATTTAAAATAAACAGAAGCATGCTAAAAGGTAACATGAAAATTTTAGATGATTTATGCTTAGATTAGAATAAAATTGTTTGTTTTTCATATTATATTAATATTATCTGATAATACAATAATATTAAAAAAAATTTTTTTATTTCTATTGTAAATTTAATAAAAATTATTTTATTTTGGATACTCCGATTAAAAAATTACTATTGGATTGTTCATTACAGTTATATCAATAATCTGATAAAATAAGTAAAATTCTTTAATTGAGCGCCATCTTTAATTCCAAAACTTAAAAAAGTCTCAAAAATATAAATTTATTTTATTTTCATTACAAATAAAAAGAGACATATTTTGAAAAAGATATCCAATTATCAACATTTCGAGTTAATTTTAGATTAATGAGCAATTTTTGTAAAATATTTGTGATAAAAAATAAATTTGAAAAAATCAAATAAATTCTGTATGATGAATTGACAAGCTTAGAATACTTGTCATTTAGGGGATACTGGCTGAATTCACTTACGCTCATAATTCTGTAATAGGTAAGTAGAAAATGTGGCACAGCGTTCAAGCTCAGGATCAAAACACTGTTCAGAATAAGCTTTAGAATAGGCTTCAAAAACATGCTTTCATACTTTTCCAAATATTTTTTATATGTAACAGGAAGTTTTTTTTTTTGTCTGGCTTTGGTACACAAAAAATAAATCAGATACGCATTTAAAGCCAAATCTCCCACTATAATTATAAGTATAAGGCTATTCTTCACCAACATGACCATTCTCATACGTTTGCCAAGCTTCTCTAATTGATTACATGTAAAAAAATAGCATACCATCAAGTGGTCCAAATTGAACAGTAGAGCAAACGAAGCCGATGAAATGACCACATACACCAGGGATATTTTTACTTTGAGCAAATTTTTAAGCATCAATGGTCGAAAAATTGAAATAAAAGAGTACATGACCACGCAAATATTTGACACATTGGCGCCTGTTATGACCACATAGATAAAAAAGTCAATCAAGAAAGCGTTCAGGCTGCTCAATCTGTATGAGCTTGATCTAAAGTCAAGCTCACAAATTTGCTCATTGTATATCTCTCCAAAGTAGTTCTCCGAAACGTGTACCAAAGATGGAAAGAATAGAAGCAAAAACGATAAAAGCTCAAACAAAAGTTCACTGATGTACAGTTTTTGGATGTTATCTTTGCTTGCATTTAGAACCAGAGAGGCAAGAACTACCAAGGTCAAAATTGCTCCAACTAGAGCCACCACCAGCATGGCAATTATTTCTATAAACTTTTTGACACAATCTTTTCTGTAATAATTGACATTTTCTTTACATTTGGAATGATAGGTATAGTTTTTATGAACACCACAAGCTGATAATCTTTGCTCTATTTGACATCTTTGAAGATGGTAATCAAAATTATCAAAACAATTACTCATGCTTGGTGTTTTCATTGAAATAGGTGAGTAATACCGTGATAGATTGGTGTTGATTATGTGGTACAGTCTCCAGTTCAGTACGAGCCAAACAAGTGTACATGTACAGGTTAAATTTTTATTGGAAACAATGACAGGAAATACGAGCTGATTGTGTGGGAAGTTTTTAAAGTAGCAGAAATCCTTGTCCAGATAAGTATAGTCCGAGTTGTTCAGGACCAGATGGACAAATTGTCTGTCATATATGTAGTGTCTGGTTATTTGATAGCAGTCGCCAAGATCGATGCGATTTTGTCGATTGAAATCAAGTAACCAGTCCAGGCTAGAATTGACCAGAAACTGGTTCATATTTACCAGATTAAGAACTATAGATTTTAAAATATTTTTTTTAAATAGTCTAAAATTGTACAAAGTTGAATTTAAAATTTCTATTGAATAAAGTTTAGTGCCAAATGATATACTTTGAAAGTTTGATTGCCAATTAACCACACTATTGACCAATCTAAGCATTACAAAATTTTCGTTTATATATTCATTGGGATTAATCAATTTAAAATTGTTTGCCAAAGTAAGATTCCTAATTTCAAAATTAGAGATTTGAGTGTAAGCAAATACATATGGACATATTGGACTTGGATACACGTTATCCGATTGCCAAACAATGGTGCTAAATGGTCTAAAGGCTGTATAAGAATATTTAGCCAAAACAGTTGCATTGCATGTACTTAAGGTGGATGTTGGCTTTTTTTTGTAATAAAATTCAACCACAGAGCTGGATATTTGAACATTGGTAAAAAAAAAGAAAAAAAATGGACCAGCGTGCTGCATTTCAAATTTATCCACATTACGAATTAAAAGCTTTTTGGACCAAAGAGGGTTGTTGCTTGAATAGGTAATTACAGATTGAGAAAAGGTTGAATGGTTAAAGTCAATGCTGATTGTTGACAGATTGGTACTTAAGCTTTTGATTAGGTTAATAAAATTCAAGTCTATGGTAAAATTGACCACACAATTGAGACTGTGTTGGTCAATGCTGCAAACTTTGGTGTGTATTGTCCAAGGCAGCAATGACAATATCAAGAGAATCATTTTTTATTTTCTAAGATAATTGACAAGATATAAATAGATAAATTAGACACATAAAAGGAACTAATAATTATGATAATTCAATTGAGAGATTTTAGTCATTTTCACTGAGTAATATGAGACAAAAATTGATTTAATTTTTATCTATTGTCAATAGAGAACGCTTACTGAATAACATAAGCATGGGAATTTAAATTAATTTTAAAATGGATTTGTCAATTCATTATCATTATGTAAAAATTTAAATTTATTAACTTAAAATTTTTTATTTCTTAATTTAAAAAAAATAATGCCATAAATCTTTTATTTAATTTTAATTCTTGCTAATTTTTTTGAAAAAAATTTTTTACCAACTCGTAGACAGTGACTTATTTTATGCTCTAATAATATGCATAATATTTTTTCAATTAGTATGGCTCATAACACTTCTAGAATCAGAATAGAATTGTTGACAAAATTTAACATGTCTAACGAAAAAAGCCAGCCGAGAGGGTTACCATAAAAGAAATTAAAAAGCCGATTGAATCCTTCGATTCAAGGCTCCCTAAAGTTGAGAATTGTAAGGGATACAAATAAATCAAAATAATCTATTCTAACAAATAAATCTTTAATTTTAAATAAAATAATATCAATTTCTTGATTAACATGGAATCAGAAGTATAATCATTTAGTTTTTTTTTAAGTGTTTAATCATCTTCTAAGTCTAAGTATTTTGAAACATGATTAAAATTTGGCTCTAATTTCTCTTAAGCACTAATATTACTCTTTTTTCACAAAAAAATCTCACTTTTCTAAAAACGCTTTTAAGAAACAAAATTACTTGCACTAAAGAACCTCTTGCAAACAAAATAACTTATTGAATATAAAATTTCTTCATTAATGTATAAACTGATTTTAAAAAAATGATTGATCTTGAGGAGACATTTAATGAATCATCGTTGAAATTATATTTAAAAATTACAATGAGGCCGTCAAAAGTATTGAAAAAAAATGGATTTAATAAAAAACTAACAGCGCCAAAAATGCAATAAAAGAATATTATAAATGTTTTATTAATGGCAAAATGTTATTTTTTGTACATTTTTATATTTTTACATTTTTGAGAGAAGAAAAAAAAATCTAAAAAAATTTTCATTCAAGAAAAGTAATAATAAATTCGCAATTAATTAAAAGGGATTTTCAAAAAATTATCCTTGGTTTTAACAATTAAATTTTTCTAAAACTCCTTTTAAAGTAATTGCGAAATTATTATTACTTTTCTTGAATGAAAATTTTTTCAGATTTTCTAATTTTGAAATATTTTTTTCTTCTCTCAAAAATGTAAAAATGTAAAAATATAAAAATGTACAAAAATAACATTTTGCCTTCATTAATTTGAAATGTCCATGCTCGAGTGAATCTCCATTGTATTGATGAAAATCAGAATGTCAAAATGCTACGAAACCAAGAGGATCATGATCATGGCTTTATTAACTCGTCTAAACGGTCGAAAAAAGAGATCAAAGGATATTTAACTAACTGCATCATTAAACATTATTTACACCTTGCGATTTAAAATTTTACCAGATTAGAAACAAATCAGCAATTTTTTGAGTAGACATGGTAAAAAATAAACGGCCAGTCTACAATCAATTACGAGCAATATAAAGATTGGTGTATTAGTCATTCTAATGTTCCTAATGAGAGGAATAAAGCTTTTGTAGTCAATTATGAAGTAAAAAAGGCTAACCATTACATTCGTGTTCTAATCTCAACCAAATATCTATTGGAATTGGCTACAAAAAATCCAAACTTTGCTTTAAGAGACATACTGCTGAAGATTTAAAATGAAAAAGAAGTAACTAAATTTGCTTTTCAAAGATATAGTAGTAGTAGTAGAAGATGCTGTGGGGATTTTGTCCCGAGTAGTAGCGACAGTAGACGCTCTACTTTAACAGCCTTAGACCATTTTATGGCAATTTTAAATATATAAATAGTTTATGTTAATTACAATATAAATATAGAATTGTAAAATTGCTCCCAAAATAATTTCTCTAAAAATAGTATTTGTTTTAAATAATTAAATAATAATTTTACAGAAAATCTAAAAGTTTATCTATTCGGTTTTTGAATAAGTTCGTGTTGGTTATACTTCTGGTACCCGAGTCAAGAGTGTTCCAATAACCAGCTGTTCGATTGGTAAAAAAGTGATGCCTAACGCCACAGTTTCTTACAAGCTGACGCTCGATCGCTAACTGGCCTCGTCTTGTGCCACCAGCTGGGCTGTTTAAAGCATTGGATGCTAGTAACTGGTTTCCATGTATCAGTTCAACTTGATCGTGATGGTGATGAATCTTATGCAACTGGATAAGGTCACCACGTCTCCGTCTTTCTTCGAGTGTCGTCCACCCAAGAGCTTCTCTTCTCTCTTCGTACCGTTTTGACTTAAGCTCAGGTACCAGTTTTGAGAACTTCCTCTGCACACGTTCAAGAATATCGATATCTCCTCGTCGATACGGATTCCAAGCGCTGACTGCAAATTCTAGATGTGGCCTTATGAAAGACTTAAATAGCAGATTTACAAGATGTTTTGAGAAGTAGGTAAATGTATTTTTAATTCTGCTTGCTACCATCGTGGCCCTTGCGGCTGCTCTTTTAGATTGCTCCCCTGACTTGAGATCACTGGTGATAATGATTCCCAAATCTCTCTCTTTGATTGATTTGGCAAGAGATTTGCCTTCCATTTTATAATCATGGTGATTGTTGTTTGCTCCAAAATGCATAACGACGCACTTGTTTAAGTTGAAGTCCATTTTCCAAAATTTTGACCACTCAGTTAAACTATCAAGGTCTTTTTGAATCACTGCATGATCTTCAGCAGATAAAACGGTGTTCATGAGCTTTGTGTCATCTGCATAAAGTTTGCAGACTGATTTACAGAGATCTGGTAAGTCATTGACATAGATAACGAAAAGAAGAGGACCTAGAACAGAACCTTGAGGAACACCACTGGTTACCATTTTCCATTCGGATACGGCATTACCAATTACAACACGTTGTTTTCGACCTATCAGGAAAGAACGAATCCAGTTGATAATAACGATGGGGATTCCATAGGCAAACAATTTGACAAGCAGTAGTTCATGAGAAACCTTATCAAAAGCCTTGGAGAAGTCAAGGTAGATCACATCGGCAGGTTGTCTACGACTCATAGCATCTGTAAGAAAATCTACCGTTTCAAGTAAGTTGGTGGCACAAGATTTATTTGCTACAAAGCCATGTTGTTTATTCGAAAGCAAATTTTTTGAGACGAGATGCTTGACAATGTAGTCTTTGATTAGTGATTCAAGTACTTTACAAGGAACCGATGTGAGTGACACAGGGCGATAATTACTAGCATTTGTTCTACTACCTTGTTTAAATATTGGTGATACATTCGCCTTCTTCCATTCATTAGGTAAGAGAGATTCCTTTAAAGAACTCCTGAATATATTTGTCAAAGGAAATGCTAAAGCTTCTGAACACATCTTCAGTGCATGCGTTTCAACATGATCCATACCAGCTGTTTTGTCACTCCGAAGGTTTTTTAGCTTTTTTAGTACCTTTTCAGGAGAAACGATGTCCTCAATTTTGAATGCTGGATCGGGGTGTGACTTGGTCAAAAACATTTGTCTTGCGTTGTTAGTTATTTCAGGTGATGTCGGTTTATCAAATACTGAGTGGAAATATTCATTTAGAGTATTGCAAATTTTGTCCTTTTCAGTAATAAACGTTCCATCTGAGTTCATAATTGCTGTAATGTTCTCACTTTTTCCAAATCGGCTATTAATATAAGAGTATAATTTTTTCGGATTTTGTTTTGATTGAGCAGCCAGTTCGTGTTCGAAATCTATTACTCGTTGTTTTACTTGCAGCTTTACTTGTTTGCAAGCCATTTTATACTTCTGGTACAGTAAAAAGTCATTTTTTTTAATTCGGCTAGCGATAAAAAGACGCTTTTTACGACGGACAAGCGAGGCTATTTCAATATTCCACCAAAGCGGTTTTGTACAGCCTTTCCTAGATACTCGTCTCTTGACAAACAGATTAGATGCTTGTTCAAAGCATTTGAGAAATGTTAAGTATTTCTGCTGCACGCATTTTAATTCGAACGCATTCTTCCAATCAAAATCAGTCATATACAATGCCATTGATAAATAATCACCTTTTCTCCAATTATAAACTCTACTGTCAAAATAATTTGATCTTTCAAATTTTATATTTATCTTAAATTGAAGACTACAGTGACACCTTGATGACCTAGGATCTAATGGAGGTCCGATTTCAATTTCAGATGATTGATTTGGATTACTAACTAGAACTAAATCTAGGAGACTAATTGGGTCACCATTTTGAATGAATGTATTACGGTTAACTAACTGCACAAACCCAGAACCACTGATTGCATCACTGACGATTCGACTCGGAGATGAAGAATTTATCAGGACTGGACTTCCGCTTTCACTCCATTCAATATCTGGCATGTTAAAGTCACCCATCACAATAGCATTTGAGAATATCTTATTGGTGGTTAGACGAGCTGCAGATTCAATTGATCTCGAAATGAATTTATCAGTTTTGAAGGCAATCTCCCTGTTAATTAGCTGTGGTGGTCTATAGATACAGCCAACTAAAAATGGGGGATCTTCTTCAAGCCTAATGGCCAACCAGACTTGTTCACACTCAGAGCTTAAAAGGTTAGTATCAGAAACTTCAAATGCTTGTATATCATTGCGAACATATATGCAAGTTCCTCCGCCTTTAGATTTCCCATCACGATCTGACCTGAAGATCTGGTACCCGTTTAACTCGGCAACTGAGCTCTCATTAAACCAAGTTTCTGAGATACCAATTATGCTAGGCGAATGGTCTAGTACACAGGCTTCTAAGAGATGCATTTTGTTGTTCAGGCTTGTCGCGTTAGTATAATAAAAATCAAGCTTGGTCTGACTGTATATTGCTCTTGAAGAGTGTGGTGAAGAGGTTCCTGACATTTTTGCATTGGAAGAGTTTGATGAAGAGGATGTAGAAGTGTCTGATAAGGAGCTATTGGAAAGTATTGATATTGGTGAAGAGGAATCAAGCATGGTTTGAGAAAAATTGGGATTTGAACAGTTATATTGCATTGCTAAATTACGGTTGAGTTCAAATGAGGCAGTAAACTCGATTGTCTGACTTGTTTTTTGCTATTGGCGATCTATTATGGATGTGACCATCCTTAACTCTCCATTACGGATTCCCCAAAAACGTTTTTTACCATCTGTACAGGTTTTAAACTTCATTACCCGGCCATTAAATGTTCCAGATTCAGGTAGCAGATCATTTCTAGAGTCTCTTTCTAGACGTAATTTCCTTTGAGTGATTCTTTCACTGGGTGTGAGATCTTCATTTATGTAAATGCCCTTATGGCTCTCATCATCAACTAACTTCCTCGAGCTACGAATAATATCGGCTCTTGCACTTGGCGATTCCATCTCCACTACAAGAAGAACTCGATTGTTTGCTGTCTTGTCTTTTGCTCGACTAATTTTTCTGGCCCTCTTCACCTTGCTACCAGGAACTCCTAACTTGTTTGCAATTTTTTGGATGAACTCAACTTCACAACCATCTTCGCAATCAAAAATCGTAGCCGGAATCGAGGCAACAACATTATTGGCTCTTTCTTCCTTCTTTTTCATTTCTGTGGCAATAGTTGCCATGATTGCCACAGCATTCTCATCCTTGTGGGCCATCCCATTAACTATCTTTGACCAGTTCATTGGAGGTATCAAAGAAGAAGAAGAAGTTTGAGAAGGTTGGTCTCGTGGGATATTAAGCGAATCAACAAGTGTGCTAAGGGTCTTTATAGTAACTTTCTGTGTATCATTTTCTTTTTCTAAAGTCTCAACACGTTGACAAAGTAATTTCACGGTATTACTGATTTTGGACAACCAGTTATGATGATTCTTCCCGACTTCAGATGTAGCTGATGGAAGCTTTGGCCAGTTAGCCTCTTGTAAGAAGCTTAGATCAATCTCTTGATGGACAGCTGTCATTCGGACAAGTATTTTGGATAATTTATGTAAATTTATGTTTTCAACTAAATAAGGTTATATAAAAAAATCTAAAAAAATTTTCATTCAAGAAAAGTAATAATAAATTCGCAATTAATTAAAAGGGATTTTCAAAAAATTATCCTTGGTTTTAACAATTAAATTTTTCTAAAACTCCTTTTAAAGTAATTGCGAAATTATTATTACTTTTCTTGAATGAAAATTTTTTCAGATTTTCTAATTTTGAAATATTTTTTTCTTCTCTCAAAAATGTAAAAATGTAAAAATATAAAAATGTACAAAAATAACATTTTGCCTTCATTAATTTGAAATGTCCATGCTCGAGTGAATCTCCATTGTATTGATGAAAATCAGAATGTCAAAATGCTACGAAACCAAGAGGATCATGATCATGGCTTTATTAACTCGTCTAAACGGTCGAAAAAAGAGATCAAAGGATATTTAACTAACTGCATCATTAAACATTATTTACACCTTGCGATTTAAAATTTTACCAGATTAGAAACAAATCAGCAATTTTTTGAGTAGACATGGTAAAAAATAAACGGCCAGTCTACAATCAATTACGAGCAATATAAAGATTGGTGTATTAGTCATTCTAATGTTCCTAATGAGAGGAATAAAGCTTTTGTAGTCAATTATGAAGTAAAAAAGGCTAACCATTACATTCGTGTTCTAATCTCAACCAAATATCTATTGGAATTGGCTACAAAAAATCCAAACTTTGCTTTAAGAGACATACTGCTGAAGATTTAAAATGAAAAAGAAGTAACTAAATTTGCTTTTCAAAGATATGTTGTAGTTCTCTTAATAACTACATCATCTTTTTACTTAAAGAGCAGTTGATTTAAAATATTATATATGCATGTTCATTTAGGTATATAGAAGCATGTTGAAATTGTAGCACATGTTTTAGTATTTTTCAGTATTACTTTTTACATATTATCTTTGATATTTATTTCCTATCTTCTCTTTATATATTGTATTTTTCTAGAAGTGGCCAAAAAATTAATAAATAAAATATCTATTAAGAAAAATTTCTTTTATTTATTTTAAATATTCAGAGTATAAACCACTTAGTGCCGAATAAGTCGGTCTACTACAGATATATTAACAATGGAGGACATTTTTATGATTAACTGCGGTTCAAGGTCACCACGGTTCCTTATGACAAATACGTCCAAAAACGAGTCTTTCTAAAAAAGCATTCTTTTCATATTTTTAAAGTTTAAAACTTCAGTCAAGCTTGGAAACTCTTTAGAAAAGATTAACTGCTGTAAGCACTTGCAGTACAAAGTAATAAAGAATTGATGAAATAGAGACTGTTTCAACACAATTATTATGATACTAAAACAAGATTGAATTATTCCAAAAATTAGATGAATTTTATTTGGGAAAAAATTAAAAAAAATACAATCTTTTAATAGACATTATAGCGTTTTTTCGCGAATATAGATTTATGGCATTTAAAATTATAATCTGTTTTTGTTAATGGATAGCATAAATTTTTTCAATAATACGCAATCAATTGCTGATCTCAATGGTTATTGCAATAGTCAATTAATAATGCAATAATAAATATTTATTTAATTTAGAATGATTGTAACATATTTCCAGCTTTCAGTTAAATTTAATTTTATTTAAGCATGAAAAACGTCAGTATAAATTGAAGTAAATTATTCTTTGTTTGCAGTTCCTTAATATTCACTCTTATTTATTCTAATTAAACTTTTAAAACGAATTCTTTATCGTTAACTACAATTGTAACATGTTTATAAAAAAAAATAAATCTTAAAAAATAAATTATATTTAAAAAATCTCTAATTTTTTATCTTTATTTGATGATTCTTTCACGATTTTTTAAAAGATTCCAAATGAAATATTAATATAGTCACTTTTATGTGTTTTTTTGAAATTAATAATTCAATATCTCTAGAATTACAATTACTTTAATAAATAGTTATGTTATCCTTTTAAAATTAAAAAAATATATAATAACTGAATATGAACAAAAACATAAACTTGGCAGCCAAAACTTTGAATGATATATTTTAATTTTTAAAACTTTTGCTTTATGGTTAAGAATGCTAAAAAAAACTCATCCATTCTCAAGATAACCGTTTTGGCAACATTTTATTTATTTTTGTTTATATATTTTTTGTCAATTTTTAATAAAAAAATCTCTTTATTATATTATATTCTTACTCACCAAAATCAAAAGCTTGTTTTAAAAAGCTTATAAAATAATCTCTTACATTCTCTTTCAATTTTTCAGTTATTAAATTTTAATTTTCAATTTTTTTTAGAATATATTAAGACTGAGATGAAAAAAATTTAATTTAAAAAAAAATTTTTTACTAATTTGTAATTGTTAAAATGAAATTAATCATTAATCTTAAAAAATCCAAAAAGAAATTTAAATATTATTATCTTCTTAAAAATGTAATACTCAATTGAATTTTTTAATTATTCTGGCATCTTGATCAATTTAAAATTTTATTCCTTTTAAATGTCTTTTAAGATATTTGCTTATTTTAGCTAAAAATGAGAAAAATAAGTCTGATAAACCTAATGTTATGTTTGCTGATAAAGCAATTACAGCAATTTAGCATAAAAGATTCAGCACAATGTTTCCAATTCAACCAAATTTCTAAGTTGGTTAGGATGGACAAAAATTTTAGAAATATTGTCAATCAAGTCCTCATGGTCAAACGATTCACCAATTTCTCTCGAATAAAATTCCAGTGTATTCAAAGTTTAAATGGTAGTGGGAACAGTTTGAGAATCAATCTCATGCCAAGCAAGCATTTAGAGCTCACAGATGAGCTTAAAATTAAATTTGATGATTCAATTATGAGAAAAAAATATTTCTGGCTCGATCTGGTCCTGAATAAAGTAAAAAAGATAAAAATTAATTTAAACATTTTTAAAAATTTAAAGATAAATTTGTTTGTAAAATTTGACTATTCGCGTTTAAGTTTGGACTTGAATGAAACCGAGTGCACAATGGAAAATAGGCATAAATTTCTAACTTTTAAATCAATTGGTTCATTTAGCTTTACCAGAGTAAAATATGACAAGAAAATATGTCCATTGATTTTTTTCAATGGCACATTTAGCTCGGTCTCTTTTGGCTCAATATCTTATTCGTTTGTTTTCAAAAATGTGCTTTATTTTACCAAAGTTAATGGTTCTCTTGATTCAGTGATCGAAAATTTGTATCTAGATGGACATGATATGATAATTGACAATTTTCTGCTGAATTTAAACATATTCAAGAATCTTAAGTACTTGCTTATATCTGGAAATGTAAAGACTATAGATTGGAATTTGATAAGCGAGCTTGAAAGCCTGATCTACTTGTCTCTGGATATTTTTCAAACCCATTTATTTTTTTACCAAAACTACCATCATTTAGAAAAACTGAACAAAACTTTAGCTAAACCAATCTATATTTGGCTTACAAACAGAGACAACTACTCGTTTCCAGAAAAAGATTTTTGTGTTTTTGCCAAATTTCCACAATTGACTCAAATCAAAATACAGACAAATTTTTACCAAGGCTGGGCTTGCAATTGTGTGCTATATTGGATAAGTGGTGACTGTGGTCCGGCTGATTTATATTCAAATTGTGAATACAAGCGCTGGAGCAACAACTGCCACTCTTTTCAATATAAACCACCTGTCTATAATAAAGACTTTAGTTTTATCTTCAAGTGGAATATTTTATTGATTGGAGCTGTTTTGAAGTACGCAAGCTCAGTTGGTTCCTTGTTATTTTGTTTAAGCGGCATTGGCACAAATATACTCATTATTTTGGTAACAAGATCTTGCAAAAACAGCTTAGAAAAAGATAAATTATTAAACTATAGATTTTTTAATCTGATAATTTTTAATTCATTTGTAATAATTTCATATTAAGTTGAACCAATGTAAAAATGTGCCATCTTTTTTAATTTTATTATGTCTAATATATTCACAATAAAAGATAAATAATTTTGTCACTTTAATGGTTCTTTTTCAAGAGCATTAATAAGAAATTTTTTAAAGATGTATTTTTTTGATAATATTTTTTTAATTAAGAGAGTTTTTTTTAAAACCTTCATCAAAACTAATACGTGAAATTATCAAAAAATTAATTAAATTTAATTTCAAAAATCAAAATATAAACTATAGAAAACTTTTTTTTTAAAAAGCCATTAATAATTGACTGTCCCATTTAACCAAGTTTTATGAGTGTCGCTTTAAAATTACCAAAACATGAGATGACTAAGATGGCCTAATTTCCAGGCAGATAATTCACTTATCATAATTATCAGCAATTATTTTTAATAAAAAGTTTTACATTTTTTTTTGTTTAAATACAGAGACATATTCTTATGGTCAAGATTTAATGCTTTATTTAATTTTCAACATATACCAAATTGTAAATAGATACTATGTGCAAATTGTGGTCATAGATTAACAAGGTTTTCCCAAGATGTCTACTTTTATAAATTAAGTCAGCTTTAGTTAAGCTTTTAATGTGGTTTTCCAAGGTTTAATATTCCAAAAGGCAGAATTGTTATGGTGATGGTTAGTGCTTCAATTAAATACCAAAAGAAAGCATAAATAGTAACTACAGTAGTATCTACATTAGTACATCGTCAATTCTGAATCAATCTTTGACTTAACCTAGACAAATGGCTCAAGAAACAGTTTAATTTACTGCCATAGCTTCAAAGCAGCGTCGCAGTATTATTTACTAATACTTTTATCTGAAATAGATATATCATTTAGGACATTAAAGAAAGGGTTTAGCCAAATAAAATATTAACATCAGATCCTCTTTGCCTGATGTACATCCTTGTATAATTTATCATAATAAAACATTTTTAAAATAAATTTTTATTCAAAATTTTCACTATTTAAATCAATATGTCATACTGCTGCATACAGCTTTTACACTTGCTCAACTCTTGTCCAGTGGTAAACAACTCCCTATGCTCGCCATTATACGGAAGCATTGCCATCCAGTATTTTGAAGTCTACATTGTAGATTTCTTAGGAAATTCCCTAAAAACAATATCCAATATCCTAAATATTTTGATATCACTCTATCGCAGTATGATGATGGATAATAATTCCAAACTATTTAAATTATTTTCCAAATTAGCCATAAACAGCAATATTGGTAAACTTTTACTTCTGCTTATTTTGTTACTTTTTCTACTGGCAAACATTGACAAGCTGAACAGTTCGATTGCTAAGATAAGCTTAGGCTATTTTGATCCGGATTATTACGGATTTCCCATGAGAAATTCGTTCATACACACAAACATTGTGGTATTTGACCAAGTTTACTATTATTCTCTTATGATAGACAAAATAAAAAATAAGTATTTTTTTTTGTTTGTTGTCAACATTGTTTTCAATGGAATCATTCTATGGTTTCTGCTTTTAGCCTCTGATTTATTTTTGCTATTCAAGTTTAAAGCTTTAATGAGCAAATCTCAGACATTATGGAAGAATATGAATCAAATTGGTAACTCAACAAAAATACATTTAAAAAAATTAAAAATAAAAGAAATTAAGATCAGCTCCAGAATTTGGCTAAATAACTTTATAATTCTTATTTTTCGCCTATTGGAGCTTTCATGTGTACTTTTTATATTTTACATGGTCATAAGATATGATTTTTGCCAAAATGCCGAGAAAATCTGTGACAATTTTTTTGATTTTAGCAACATGTTTTATCTGATATCATGTTCATATCTTATTGTCATTTATTCATTATTCAATAGATCATTTCGAGAATGTCTAATAAAAATGATTGCTTTTCTGCGAAAGTAACCTGATATTAATTGTTTTATTAAGGCAAGAAGAGATTTAGGATCAATTTTCAAACAAGCTCAAGATTTTTTTCTTTTAGTTATTAAAAATTGGTATTTTTTCTGAATTTGATAAAAATCTCCATAGTTATTGTGTATTTAAAATCGATAATCAAATTTTAATTTGATAAATAAAACCACCATAAATGCCAAGATAGTCTTCGTGGTATATAACTTTAGGAGTATTCACAATTAACCTTTAAGGGATAAATGCAGTCTAGTTCTTAATGGAACCTCACATGGATTCTAATTAAACTTGGCTTCATTTTATTTAATTTTTTTATTTTAAATTTAAAATAAAATGTTAAAGCAAACTAATTAAATTTTTAATTAAAATTCATTTAAATGCTTTGGCAAAAAATGATTTAAAAAACATTTTTGTTAGATTTAGTAAAAATAATAATTCTAAGATACGTTTTAAATTAAATGAACGTATAGATTTCAAATTATACGACCATGCACCCTCTTGACCAAGCAATTGCCTTTCATTATTACTTAGAAATTTAATTAGTTTTTAAATCAATTTCATTTATTTCTATAAGATAAAAAGTTTATTTAAGACACCTGGATCTTTTATGTTTTGATGAGGTTTTCTGACCGCTTTATGAGACTATAAACCTTATTTTAAGTCCAAGTCTCATTACAGTTTACCTCTCGAGTCTTAGAATTAAAATCAGTCGCGAGTTTTTGATAACTAGATGTAGCATATTTTCTACTCTCTCTCAAAAAATGTAATTTTCATCCCTAAAAGTTAGCTTCCGAGGTCTAACAGAAACATAGAGATAGACCTAACAGCTGAACTTCTTCAAATTATTCTTCAGTTCTCAACATTATATTTAAACTCAATCAACATCTCCATCAAATCAAAATTAAATATTGAATGCTACAATCGATCCATAGAAAATTGAAACGGTCAGACAGAGAAACGTAAACGTGGACTTTTGAAAATAATTTTTCTATAAAATAAAATTAAATTTCTAAATAAAAATATTTAAAAAAAAACTTGTGCTACAATAAATATAGGCCAAACTTTTTCTTACGCTTTAGACATATTTTATAATCCGTCATTGCATATAATTCAAGTTTAACGAAAGAGACTTGTTACGGTATATCACCGATTCTCTATGGTATAAGTATTATCTATATTTAATTATGGATAGCGTTTATATACATTGATAAACATTTGCTAATGATACGCAATCAATCACCGGTTTTTAATGGTTATTGCCACAGTCAATTAATAATAAAAAAATAAATATAACGAACCAAGTAAAATATTGCACGAGTCAAGGAAATCGTATTTTAGCTATGATTAGAAAAAGTTTCAGGAATTTAAACATTGATAGATTGAGAATGTTCTATACAGCACTGGTTTGACCTCATTTAGAGTTTGCCATAAGTTCATGGTGTCCATTTCTTGAAAAAGATATTTCTGAAATCGATAAAGTACAAAGAAGAATGACAAAAATAATCTCTTCACTTCGAAAATTTGACTACTCTAAAAGACCTTAAATGCTAAATTTAACTAATCTCAAAGTTAGAAGGATGAGAGGAGACTTAATCCAACTTTTTAAAATTGTTAAAAGATATGAAAATATCAATTTTGAAAATGGTATTAATTTTTTTCGAAACCAATCTTATAGCCTAAGAAGACATGACAAATGTATAGTTAAAGAAGATTTGAAAAGTTGCATATAACGATATCATTTCTTAACAAATCGAGTAGCTAATGTCTAGAATAGTCTACCTAAATACATCGTCAATTCCGAATCAATCATTAATTTCAAAATTAACCTGGACAAATGGCTCAAGAAACAGTCTAATTTACTGCCATAGCTTCGAAGAAGCTTAACCCAATAGGGTCGCAGTATTATTTACTACTACTACTACTATACATTTAATTTAGTATGATTACGATTTACTTAATTTTATTTTTTTAGATTCATTTTTTCAAACATAAGAAACTTCACTATAAATTGAATTAACTTAATCTTTGTTAGTAGTTCCTTATCATTCACTCTTATTTTATTCAATAAATAGTTTAAGATGAACTTATTTAATCTTTAATTACGCTTAAAATAGTGACCAGACTCTACGTGTAACTAGGCTAGCGAGCTGGATATTTTGATCTAAATGATAAAGAGCGCGTTGGGAGAACGAACCATGCTTTAGAAGCAAAACGGCCACACAGCCCTAAAAGAAAACCAGAAGTGGTTCATTTACATGACAACGCCATGTCACTTGTTACAAAAGCGTATGGAACATGAAAGAGAATTTAGGCTGAAAGTCTGATCTCAGCAAGATGATAGAACCAAAATTGGTTCTATCAGATTGTTACGATCCATCCAACACTTCCTCAATGAAAATTACTCAGACTCATTTGACCAGCCAGGTTCCACGAGCGAGAGATCAAAATTATGGCAAATAGATGAAATATATGTATTTCTGGTGAAAAAAATTATTTTAGTATCCAATAGTTTATTCTATTTTTTATGAAAAACTAAAGTTCATTAATAAAGAAATTATTGTCTCATTATCCTTGTAGCTAAAAAAACTTTTAAATCTACTTAATCAATCAAGACTTTAATAATTATTTTTTATTCAACTTATTTTTATGATTAGATGCACTTAATTTATGATAGCGATAATTTTAAACTCTTCAATATTTACTAAATTTAAATAATTAAAAAAAAACAATTCACTTTTTAGATAAACCAAAGATTAAATTATGATAAAAATTTGAAATTTTAATTACAATCCGTTTAAGTTTTTTATAAATCTCCTAAAAAGTTCTTTATTTTATTCTAATTTGATTATGATTTTACTAATGGTTCGACTTTTATAAACTTTTGATAATTATAATTACAAAAATCATACGATTTTCCTTTTTATTTTTATATAAACCCATTTACCATCTAAAATTTAATAATAAATTACCATAAAAATGAACTCTTTAGAAAATGTTTTGGAATCGGTAAGGCATTTCGCTTGGCGTACCCAGAAGAACTCATCCTACTGGCTCTACGCGCCGTATCTTGGCTCTTTTTTCATCAGTCAGTACTATCTGGTTCTCAACTTGCTTGACCGAAGTCACCAGTCGAAACTAGACGCCAAGAAACTAAGCCAAATTCTGCTCGAGAGCCAGCGCAAGGATGGCGGATGGTATCAAGTACCAGATCCGAGCAACCAGACAAGTCATTTGGATGCCACTATATTCAATTATTGGTTCCTGAAGGCTTCGGAGTCAGTACCACTCGATTCTGAGGTGATGACCAAAGCACGGGAGTTCATCCTCGCTCAAGGGGGCCTTCAATCCGCTTCACACATGACCAAAATCTGGCTTTGCCTCTTTGGTCAGTACGAATGGTCCGAGCTCGCCTCAATACCACTATTTGCCTTCCGCAATGACACCATTTACAAATTCTCTTTTGTCCAAAATTGGGTTGCCCAGTGGGTTTACCCTCACATTTTACCAATCGCTTACTTGCGCAATTTTAATTACCAAAAATATTTGGGATCAAAATTTGATTTACAAGAGCTAAATGGGCCCAATTATAGCCAAGTCAAGGATTATACCAAAGCAAAAAAGAACTATGACTGGTCAGTCAAAAATCTAGTAGACAAAATGCACCTAATGCGTCGTCCTCAGGGAACATATGGAGCCTATTCTGTCTCCACTCTTTTCACTCTCATTGTCCTTGATGATTATCAACAATTAGATGAAAAAATAAATGAGGAATTGTTCAATAAATCAATCGAGTTTATTGAAGAGTTGTATCTTAATAGTGAGAGTAGCTCGTATATGGGAGTTCTTGATGATGGTAGATGGTGGGACACATTGCTTATGACCATGGGTTTGCTTGAATGTGACGAACAAGTGGACAAGTTGAAGCCTTGCGTGGAGTATTTTTTAAAAAATGCAGTTCAAGAATGTGGTGGCATTCCGTATGGGTTGGATTTTGAGTATGCGCCAGACACAGATGACACAGGTATTATGGCACTTATTTTGGCCAAATTTTATGCTCAAGTATTTCCTAACGAGACCAAAAAAGCCAATGAATGGTTGATATCAATGCAGAATAGTGATGGAGGGTTTGGCGCATTTGCCAAAGGTAATTATGAGTCAATTTTGATTAAGTTGTTTGCTGGTAAGTTTCAGAATAGCGCAGAGATATTCGATGCTAGCTCGGTGGATGTAACAGCTCATATACTTGAAGGATGGGCCGAGTCAGGCTACACACTAAAAGATGGACATGTGCAGATGGCAGTTCAGTATTTGAAAAATCAGCAGACAAGTTTTGGCGCATGGGAAGGCCGATGGGGCGTAAATTACATTTATGCAGTGGGAAGTGTGGTCCCGGCTGTTGCCAAGATACCAGGAGTAAACTTGTTGAATGAGAAGTGGATTTTAAAAAGCATTGATTGGCTAGTTACGTGCCAGAATGCGGACGGAGGCTTTGGCGAGTCGACCCAGTCATATGTGAATAAGGAATGGATAGGCCGAGGACAGTCCACTGCATCTCAGACAGCCTGGGCTATTTTGGCGCTGATTGAAGCCCAAAAAGTCGGCTATTCGATTAACGAAAACCTTAAAAAAGCAGTAGAATACCTGGTCAGCATTTTTTCTTGGAAAGAGCAAAGATGGTTTGATGTGAGCAGCGTAGGAACTGGTCATAGAAGACTTCTTTACATGCAGTACCCAGTTTACTCTATTGCATGGCCTATGATCGCTCTTGGAAGATACAAAAAGCTTGTAAATGATAAAAACTAAACCTTTGTTTTTAAATTAGATATTTTTTATACTTTTAATTTTTACTAATTGTCTTTTAAATAAACAAAAAAATATGGATTTAAATTTTTATTTAGATAAAGAGTAGTGATATCAAAATTAGTAGTTAAAAAAGTGATAAAAAAACAGTGATAAAATTTCGAGGAAAAAAAGTAGCACAAAAGCACGAATTCGTTTTGGCATTGATTCAATTAATTTTTCACATATTCATCAGGTACATTTAGCCAATCCTTCAGAAGTGTCGATTTTAAATGCTCGATTGAGGTCAACTTTGTTTCTTCAAAACTTATAATCCCAAAGTCCCATCACATAGCCAATGACTTTAAGTGCTTAGCAATTGGATTTTTTTTTGAGTGGTAAAAAGCTTGATGGTTATTTAATTTTTTGGCTTAAATTTTGGCAATGGCTATTTGTAAAGTTCCTTCGCTATAAACTTTTTTTTGGAAATTACTTCTCGTCATTTTTAAAAAGTTTTTCTTATATTTCAATCCAATAGAAAATTGACTTTTTTTATGCAGTAAATGAAATTAACGGTTAAACCCCAATCCCATATTTTTCTTTTACTCATTTTATTTTGAAATAACAGAAAATCGGTTAAGTTCTTTGTATTAATAAGTCTAAGTCATTCCAGTCAGTAAAGTTTACATTTTTGTTTACCTTTAAAAGAACGAAAAAAAAGTTTTTATTTTAGCTATAAAAGATGCAACAAACTATATAGCAGTATTTTTTTAAATATATTTTATTTTAGTAAATTTTAATTTATCAAAATAAAAGAAATTTTTGTTCTGTTCCTTTTCAAGCAAGGTTATTATATTAGCTAAAACTGATATTAGGTCAACTAAATAATAACATGGTTATCAAAGGTTATCTAAGGATACAAAAGTACTATGGAGAATAGAGTTATCCTAAGAGAGAAAAATGTTTTTTATTAATTTTGTAAAAAGATAAAATATTTTTTTTAAAATAAATTAATATTAGATAAATTAAAAATAAATTAAATCTGGTTTGAAGAAAAATTTCTAAAATACTTCCGCATCTAAAATTCCTAGATAATTAAAAATAGATTGAAACAAAAATGACAAAAATTTACCAACAACACATGTAAATTGATGGACATTTTTTTGTATAAATACCAATTAATTCTTTTAAAGAATATTTTCAAAAATTAATTTAAAAAAAAATATCATGGCTTTAATTACTCAAATTTTTATCTCTTTCAGTCTTTTATTGTGTATTTGTAAGTTTTATTGTTTTAAGTTAATCTAATTTGGCAAATAAGTATATTTAATTATCAGTTGGATTAGACTGTGATGATCAAGGTCAACGGTGCAATGTCCAACCTGGTCAATCATTCAGTCCTGGTTTTCATGACAGATGGAACATTTTTAAGAGATCGAGTGATGGTCTTACAGACAGACTAAACAAAAGAGCTGAGATATTTGGTGGTAATTTTGACAGAGCGAATATTTTTAGAAAAAGACGTGCCACAATCTTGGGTGGTAAATGGACAGATAGTCAAAGATTTGGTGAACCAACTGACCAAACATTAGACAGTCAATTAATGTCTGAAAATTTGCCAAATGAGAGTCAACAAGAATCAGATAGAATTTTTCCCGACAGAGTGATAAACAAAAGGGCCAAAATATTTGGTGGTAATTTTGACAGAGCGAATATTTTTAGAAAAAGACGAGCAACCATTCTTGGCGGTGATTGGTTTCAAAATGGTCAAGAAGTAAGTCCTAGTGATCCAATCATGTGGTCAAATAGAAGAACAGGCGGACTTTATAGTCCTTTGTTTAGTCACCAAGGTCTACCAACAATGGCAGTTAATAATCCAAGCCGAGATACAGTTATCAGGGATCCATCCAGAGCAGGCTCTATCGATTGTGATGAGTCTGGTCAGCGATGTAATTATTATATTTAAATTTTTAAATTTTAAAATGAATTTCTCATCATAATCAGCTTAATTTGATACTTTTAACTTTTTTTTTTTTTTAATAAAAATAATTAAAAATAATAAATGAATTCAAATTGTTTAATTAAAATAAAAAAAGATTTTTAATTGCCATACAAAGCTCTAATTGCTTTGATGTCGTCTGTGCCAAGTTTGAAATTAGGCTCATAGCCTTTGTAGTAAGGATACATTACTGCATTTTTGTCAGTCGAATGTCCAAGTCCCAAAGCATGACCAAATTCATGCACAGCAACAACTTCAAGGTTAATGCCCCATTCAGATTTGTCAGTAAACCTTTCGTCTTCATCAAAATGCACTCGGCCATCATTTGGAAAAAAAGCATGAGCCAAAACACCTCCAGGCCCGTCAAATGGAAACGGATCTCCGTGATCTCCTGCTCCAAATTTAATTGATATTTCATGCTTTCTTTTTTTACCAACCCTTCTAAATCTTAATTTGGACACAGCAGCCCAGTATCTGAAAGCCTTTCGCATTATTCGCCCAGTCTTCCTTTTAAGCTCTCTATTTCGATTCAAAAGTACATATCTTATTCTTTTCCTGTTCCATTTGCTAACTTTATAGAAAATAAGTAATTTTTTGCTTTCAATTTAAATCTGCACCTGTGGTAAATCTTTTCCTAAAATCAGAAACACCACATCTTGGAGTCTTTAATTTTTTGGTCGTTTCGGCATCCAAAACCCCAGTGACATTTATACCATGCATTTTTTGAAAAAGCCTAAAATTTTTTGGCCTCTTGATTATCTTTTTTATTTTAAGTAAATTACTTTAAGGATTTTTTAATTAAAAATGATTTTCTTAGTTTTTTTCGATTGACATAAATTTCTCTAGATTTATTAATGTAGCCAAATTTGTCAAGATAATTCTTAATTTTTAAGTATTTAAAAATTAATTGGCTTTTTTTAATTATAAATAAATTACAAAAACATCTTGATTCGATATCTTAGGTTCTATAAAAGTGAATAAAACACTGAATAGATACAAATTTTTAAGTATCATTTTTAAATTATATTTTTGTATTTTTTGTTTAAATATTGTCCCAGCATAAATTTTATCTATGGATTTGAGAGCAATTAAATATTTCATTTTCACAAGATAAAATTTTATGTAGAGACAAATGAGCGTGCCTCTGTAAACAGTTAAAACTTCCTGTGGAAAAGTATCAATTCTGAAAAATTGCTTATTTGATCATTTTATTTAAAGTGTTTTTAGAAACCCTAATTAAAAATATGACAATAATTATCATACATTTTTTTAGATAAAAATAAATAAAATATTTGATCAAATGATAAGATTGCTAATTAGAAATTTAAAAGGCTTAATAAGCAACTTTAAAAATTGACCAAATTAGCTTTACATTTTACTTGATATTTTACCATGTTCAGGAAGAAGAAAAGTTAAAATAACTTTTAAATTAAAACTATAATTAATTTTTTTTTGAAATTTTATTAAAATAACACCACATTTTTAAATTGCTTGCTAAACAAGGTATTTTTCTGATTAAATTTCTTGGGATCAATTAATTTCATAGCCATTTGAACAAATTTCAATATTAGGCTTTGACAATATTTTTGTCTATTTCTAGAAAAAAAATGACAATATAGTGACCACGAAGAAATGCAATAATTCCAGAATACCAGCAGAAAAATACTTTGTGTTTCATGTATAATATAACGGGTGAAGAATAAAAAATGGCCAAAATTAAATTTATCGAATTTTTTTATTTAATAAAAGCTTTAAATTTTTTTTTAAATATAACTGAACCCTTAAATATTGAAAAAATTAATTTAATCAGAAAGTATCAATTAAGATATTTAACTCCATGATGACGCATACTAAAAATCTTTCAAAATGACATTTAATTCACTTATTTACTGAAATAGTTTGAACTGAAAAGATCAAATATCTTATATTTTCTAGAATTGCCGATGACTATAAATCTATAAACGAATTGTACATTTTGTACATTGATACCAAATGACATCGCCAGGCAAATTCTCTGTGGCCCGTTTACAGGTCCAATCGTTATCGGCAAAAGTCATAGCTAGATTTCCTTGAGCTGATTCTAAGTTACGAAAACTACAAAAAGAGAGGTAAAATTTTAATTTTCCTCTAGTTTTTTTCACTTGTTCTGGTTTAATGGACTCATCTTGGCTTAAGTTGTTTGGGATTTCGATAAAAGACATTTTGGATAAAGTTCAATAATTTCCTTTATGTATAACACCAATAAACTCATTTTGTCGGAATCAGCTTTAGAAGGTCTTTAATTAATTATTGAAAAAAAGTTTTTTTAGATAAATATTTGTTTCAATTAGATCAAATTAGCTGTCAAAGAAATAATACAGTTACTAAGTTAATCATATTTGACATTTTTTTAATTTAATTGTACTAACAAAAAATATTTGACCCTAACATCAGTATTTTTGTTCTATAAAATATTATTTTTGTTTTTTGAAAATATTATTCGCGTTACTAAAAATCTATCACAATCACATTTGATTAACTTATTCACTGAAATTGTTTGAACTGAAAGGAGCAAACATCTTATATCAAAAATGGCGGAACAGTTTCTACTGTTTCAACTGGATGCAGTTAGCTCTGCGTCAAATGGGAGATGTGATGTCGTAGCATTTTGTTGATGTTTTGAAACAAAAAGAAATTCTGTTTAAATTTTTAGGTCAAAATAAAAGTTAAGATCTGTTATTTTAAATTAAAAATCAGCTTATTTAGTTATGTTTAACCAAATGCTTGGCCTCACTTATTGTGCAACAATAAAATACTGTTTTTCTTAATTTTACAAGCACGCGTTGGCGCATAAATATGTATTTAAACAAAAAAGTTAAAACAAGAAAATAAGTATTCATGAATTGAATTTATTTTCTCTTTGGCTTAGACAGCCGTGGCTACTTTATTTAGATTTTAACCAAAGCCATTAGGCAAATAAACATAATTCTTTTTTTGTTGGCTATTCACCAACACTACAGGAGTCTACGGTCAAAAAGGTACTAAAAATGTAAATGAAGGCCTTCTATGCTCCAATGAGATAAAAAATGTCTTTTGATTTTTATTTTTCACTTTTAAAACTTTCAATGAGATATAAAACCTAAATTTTTTAATAAATAGATTTTTGATAGATCTCTTTAATAAATTAAGATATATTTTGCATTTTTTAAAAATATTAAAATTAAAACTTAATTTAGTAACAAAATATTTAATTAATATGTAATCTTAAAAAGATAAACATTTAAAAGTTAAATTTTAATAATCAAATTAATTTGATTAAAAATCTTGGTTAAATTTTGTTTTATTGAGATTATTTCATTTGAATCGAGTCTTGCTTGATTAGCTATTTCAATTAAAAACTCTTCAGAAATTATGTCAAAGTCTTGGTCTTTTGGAAGAAAAAAATGACCAGCAAGCTCGCACATCGCAAAGTTTATTCCCATGCTGTTCGCAGAGACATCTAATACATTTTTTATCATTTTATTCATTCTAATAGCTAAAGGTTAATTACCTGAAGCTGGTCGCTTGGGCCAAATGACCGCTCGAACTGTTACCAAGTCACTGGCACCTCCGTATGGATTGGATTTAACCAATACCAAGTTATGTGGTGTATTCTGGCTAGCAAAATAATCAGTTATCAAAAAGATAGCTCTAAAAAATAAGATAATTAAATAATTTAGACAGCACAAGTAATTGATTGTACTTGGCAAATTTTGATAAATCTTGACCAAAGTCACAGAGCTGAACTGAAAAAGCTGGCAGCAAAGAGCATTCTTCGCTTAAGAACCACAAATTTTGGCATAGTTGCTCAGCATTGGAGATCTTCTGAATTGGAAATGGAAAAGTGGTGCTGTCTACTGAGTCAAGATAATAAAGATGCATATGCAGATGATTGACAGAGGCATAAGCTTGGATTGAATTGAAGCCAATGATGATTTTTGCCGAGGCTGATAGGAGAATGAGATCAACAGCAAGTTTTAACGCATCAATGTTAAGAACTTGGTTCAGGTTCGAATGCAACCTTGGTACAACCAAACAATGGCCCCGCTCTATAGGACTGTTGTTTATGATTATATAATCATCATTGAAATTTTGATTCTCATCTAGATGCTTTACACTAAGAACAAATTCCTGGTTGTTTATTTTATTAAAGTTAAATTTGTTGTGGTCAAATGCAAGCTTTATGTCAGACTTGGCTTGGATTTGGGATGGACGCTTTTGCGAATATCTTTTGGAATTTTTCTATAAATAAGAAATATAATTTTGGGTGGTGTATAATATTTGTGAAAGTGACTTGCTTGAATAACAAAGCAATGTTTGCCAGACAAAATTTTGGTTGGCAATGGATGTTCTAGTTTGAATTTAAAAATTTTGTCTGTGTGCATCAAACGGGTCCATTCGTCAAGCAAAATTTTGTCAAATTCAGTGCCATTTTTAGCTTTGGAAAGAAAAAAATTTTCCACATCAGAAAGCGAGTACTCGTAAAGTTTCATTTCTCTAAATTTTTAAATAACATAATTTTATTTTTCATTGAATTAATTTTTTTTCGTAGCTGTAAATTAGTCTTTAATTTATTCACTATCGAAAATAATTCATTATTAAATTAGTAACATAACTGACCATACATTTTCTTTGGATTAAGATATGGTAAAATTTATGCGCCAAGAATAAGCCAGTTCTTTTGGCGATATGTTTTGGCAACGAAAAGTTTTAGACTAATTTTTAATTTTTATTTACGAAATATATAGTTGTGAATAATTTTAATATTTTTTTCTAATAAAAGAATTAAAATAATCTAGTATGCTTTCATTTTATTAAAAATATTATTTAGTTTATTTAAAATATAGTCCGGAGCGGAGCTTCAATCTTTATATACCAGAAATCATCAGCATCTCTTCTAGTTTTAATTGATGACTTTGGAATTTTTGAAATCTTTCGAAGATTTAGACTCAAAATATGATTTCATTTTCTGACGGTTGAGTTTTTTATCTAGCCTCCTTGTAATCATTTAAATAATAGAATCCTTACAATTCTAATAGTTATGATAGCAAAAATCCCTATAGTTACTTAAAGGTTCTTAATTCAGAATCAAACCAAGAACATTTTTGGTTATTCCTATCTTTAACTTATTTTAATGGGCAGCATGTTTCAATGGATAGCAATATATCAATGTTAAAAAGCGACATGATCTAAAATTACTGAATTAATTTCGAAAGAGCTTATTTCTGGAAAAACTGATTAAAAATATTAGTTGGGAATCAAAAATTTTTAAGAAGTACAACTTTAAATTTATTAAAGATTTAAATTTAATATAAAAACTCTACCAATTTGTGACTGGAAAATAACATGAATAACAATGGATTGTTGTATAATAGTCTATTGCAATAAAGGATATAATAATATTAAAAAATGTAATAAAAATTTTTGATTTTAAGAAGTTAAGTATTTATAAGATATATAAAGCGGTCGAATGGATCAATATTTGATTATAGATAAGTTAGAAAATGCCATGTTGCCTTCGAGAGACTTGTTAATAGATGACCATATTAATTGGATATACCAGCAAGATAACGCGCGTTAGTTATTTATTTCTATCGTTTTTTTTTCAGTACGATATATTCAGACTTTTTCTATTGATTGTTAAGATTACGTATACAGAGATTTCTGTCATCACAATTTACTACTTTATGATACATGAAAGCAGATAATGTAACCATTTTCATCCAATTCATATCCTATGATAATAGGTCCTTTTGACTCGATGTTGTATTATTCTTTAAAATATCCCAAAAACAAACAATTATTGTGAGTCTTGCCATAATGCTTTTGCAGTAATTTTTTTTTAAAATCTATTTATTGTAGCAAACGCTTAAAAAACATCCGGTTATTTATTCTTTAATAGATTCAATAAGAAAAGAATTAACTTTTCTATTAAAATTTTAATATTTTGTTCGAAAACTAAATTTGCTTTCAAATGGCTAAAATAAAACTGCTATTATTTAATTAGCTGTAATAATTATGCTAATTGATTTATTTTGCTTTTATAATCCCTGCTTTAATGACTAATGCCCATTTATTAATTTTTAATAGAATTGTATTGATACTTGTTTTTAACGGGGAATATTTGATGATTTTCAAAATCAGATTTTGCATCCTTTGCGTTACTAAAAATCTATCACAATCACATTTGATTAACTTATTTATTGAAATTGTTTGAACTGAAAGGAGCAAATATCTTATATCAAAAATGGCGGAACAGTTTCGACTGTTTCAACTGGATGCGGTTAGCTCTGTGTCAAATGGGAGATGTGATGTCGTAGCATTATGTTTTTATAAAAATATATACAGTATGTTGCAAGAGTTTAGAAATTGGTTATTTTATTTATCTTAAATTGTTTACTTGTTGTTTTTTACGAAAAATTGAGGAAAAAAGAAAAAAAATAAAAGCACTAATTTGTAGAATTTTTTTCTCTACAATTTGATATATGACACTCGGAGTAAAAATATAATTAACTTTTAAATATTTATAATGAAAAAACTTCCCCTAAAAATGAAAAATAAAAGTCGGTGCAAAAGTTTAGAAATTCGGGTAAACCTAAAGTTTTAGCAACCATTGCTAACTTTTTCACACCTTAATGATTAATTCTTAAATAGCTTCTAATTTTGATTAAATTGTGCTCTAAAACTGCTTAAAAAAAATACTCTCCAACTACTTAGGTCCTTTCAAAATAGCTTAACCAAAAAATCTTAATTTTGCCAAAAAATTACCACAAAATGGGTAAAAAAAACGTCTTTAGCCCACTATAATGGCAGATCGTTGGTGTGCTAAAAAGTGGAGATAAAAAGCAAAATGAGATAGCCAACATGTTAGGAGTATCTCCAAAATGTGTCTCTTCAACTAAAAAACGATATGAAGAGACTGGTACTGTGTCTGATCGAAGCCGTTCTGGTAGACCTCGTAAGTTGACTTATAGGGATGAAAATTACATTTTTAGAGAGATAAGAAAAGTGCCTACATCTAGCTATCATAAACACGCCACTGATTTTAATTCTAAGACTCAAGGGTGTTAGGATAAGTAAGTCTACTGTAATGAGATTTCTCCAAAAAAAAAGCTTAGAGTCCCATACAGCGGTCAGAAAACCCCTTTTAACCATAAAAGATAGACAAAAAAGATATAAGTGGTGTAAACAGAGACTTAATTGGACAGTCAATAATTGGTCTGTTCTGTATACCAAGGTTACAAAACGGTGGAGGGTCAGCTGGTATCTGGGGGTGCATTTCCTACAAAGGCACTGGTATAAGCAACATTTATACAGGACGAAATAATCAATTTGTCTACATCAACATCTTGGAAAACAACCTTTTACCATCTGTTGACGAGCTATTTGAGCCAGACGACCCTTGGATTTTTCAGCAAGATGGCGCTTCGGTACATACTGCCCACTCAGTAAAGGACTGGTTGAAAGAACAGAACATAGAGGTGCTGCCATGGTGTGCCCGTTCACCAGATCTTAATCCAATCGAGAACTTATGGTCATACATGGATGCCAAAATGGTAAACACAAAGGTAACCTCTATCAAGCATTTAAAAGAGGTTTTACACAAAGAATGGATAAAGATTCCAACTGAGTACGTTCAAAAGTTGATTGTTGTAGTTGATTTTAAATATTAATTTGTAAAAATTTCAAACTTTTGAACCGTTTTTTTATTTTTAATTTATTGTATCCATTTTTTCTTATGTATTTTTTTTTGGGATTTTTTTTTTCACCTAAATTTTTTTTGATATTATGATATTGGATTGATGAAAAATAAAAATTTGAAAAAAAAACCGCTTTTTTTTATTTTCCTGCCTATTATAAATGCAAAAACAATTCTTTTGTTAACGAAAAAAAAAAATTTCTAAACTTTTGCAACTTACTGTATAAGCTACAGCAAGACTAGCTTGTGGAGGTGACCTACTAAGAGGTCAGCAATGGTAGCTCCTTGTACATAACACATAGAAAACTACTTTAAATTTTTAGGTCAAAATAAGAGTTATGATTTGTTATTGTAAATTAAAACGCAGCTTATTTAGTTTTGTTTAATTGTTTAAGCAAAGGCTTGGCCTCACTTGCAAAAATAAAATACTATTTTCTTAATTTTACAAACATGCGTTGTATTTAAACAAAAAAGTTAAAACAAGAAAATAAGTATTTATGAATTGAATTTATTTTCTCTTTGGCTTAGACAGCCGTTGCTACTTTATTTAGATTTTCACAAAAGCCATTTGGCAAATTTATTAGATCATTTTAAAAACTCAAATCAACTCTTACTTTCTTATACCAATATTGTACTTAAATATTTGATGATAATTTTCCTAAAGAAGAACAAACTAATATACATTTGAATGTATACAAATAGTTTAAAATGTAAAATTTTAAAATTTTCGATTTTAAATTTTTAAACACAAAATTTCAAATGCACATCAAATGGTCAATTCTTTTTCAAAAACAAATTTTATATTCGAATTTAGCTAATTTTAAACCATTCAATTAAACTTGACAAAAGGTTCAAGAAAAAGTCTAATTTACTCACTACTTCTAATCTAGCTTAAAAAATATTATAAAAATTAAATTTTTAAACAATTTCATCAAATTTATATTAGATTAAAGACATTAAACATTCTCCCCAAGTGTTGACATTTATTTATTTTATTAAAAATATAACTTTTGAATTAAAGTAACTTATTCTTTTTTTGCAGTTCCTTTAATATTCCTTTATTTTTACCTAAATTTCTTTTTAAACAAGCAAATAATTTAAAGAGCTTAATATTAACCTTTATATTTAATATTAACACAGATTGATAGTTTTTTTTTAAATAAAATTCAAAATTTTTTAATAAAAATGATTTTAGAATATATTTTCATTCAATTGTTTCTAATCCAAATGAGTTTAAGCTACACAAAGAGGACTAATATGACCAACTTGCCGCACTCATTTGTCTATCTTGATCAAATAAATCCTCACATAATTTCAAATCTTCGATATTTATCTAAAGAAAATTTTTTGAACCAAAAAGTTGATGGCTATGAAGCAAATAGAGTAGTGATGACTTATGAGTGTGCCATAGCATTGAATGAAGCATGGAAAGATCTTAATTCAAAAGGGTTCAACATGGTTATTTATGATGCATTCCGGCCAGCAAGAGCTGTGCGAAATTTTGTCACATGGGCTGAAGACAAAAATTCCGATCAAGTTAATAAGCCGGCCTACTTTCCTCATGTAGATCACTCAAAAGTGTTTGAGCTGGGCTATGTAGCAGACCGTTCGGGACACAGCCGCGGCAGTACCGTGGACCTGAGCATCATCGAGTCTGGCAAGAGCTTGCAGAAAGTTGTTAAATCTAAGCGAACTTTGTCCGATGGGAGGCAAGTATTGTTCTTGGATGACAATACGCTAGACATGGGCTCGTCTTTTGATCTTTTTGATAAAGCTTCAAATACTTTGTCTCCTCTGGTATCTGCAACTGGCCAAAAGAACAGACTCTTTTTAAAACAAGTTATGGAGCAAAATGGTTTTGTCAATTATGAGTTGGAATGGTGGCATTTTACCTTAAAAGAAGAGCCTTTCCCAGACACATATTTTGATTTTGAAATAAATAAGTAAAATTTTTTTAACTAAAATAAAATTAGAAATTTGGCCCAAATTTTTATTTTTTTTATTTAATTTTAAAAAAAAAGTTAAAAGATTTTTTGGCTTATCAGTTTGTTGAAATTAACTGATAGCGTCATCATGTGCTTAGACTTAATTTAACACAAGGCAACATCCCTGGGAAGTCGAAGCCAGGTCCCACTTGCGATTAATCAAAAGATTTAGTTCCCCAAACCTTAATAATTATAGCTCAATAATTAAAGCCCGTAGTAGCTACGATGGGGGAGTATCTATAGGTATTTAAAAAATAAGATATAAAATTTTAACAAGATCTTTTTTTTTGAAGATTTTTCAGTGGATTTATAATTTTTATTTATGACACAAAAATACCCAAAAAATTTTATTTTAACGTTTAAATAATTAATATAAATACCCACTTAAAAATAATCTTTATTCAGTCACTTTTGTTTGTTAAATTAAAAAAAATAGTGATTTTGTGATAAGCTTACACTTTCTTTAATAAAGATTAATTCTAACTTTCTGATTTATTTTTATTATTATTTGGCTAGTTAATTTTAAATCATCAAATTTACAAAAAAAATCACCGATTTTACTTGCAGAAAACAAAAAAACAAATTTAGTTTCATAATCTATATGAACACAATTTTATTTCATGAATCCAAAAGTTATATAAAAAAATTAGTCTCGTTCATGCCTATGTTTCCCTGGTTTGGGTTTGGAATCTATTTCTGAATCGAAAACTACTATTTAACTCAAATAAAACATCGAATGTCATATCTTTAAAAGAGCAACTATCAGCTAAACATCGGCATTGTGAAATTTGGAACAAAAAACAAAACAAAATATCAAAAGGCCAAAGCTCAAGTTCAGAAGGAGCAAAACATGTTCCTTGAATTGTAGTACTTGTTAAATCCATTGTACCAACAATATTCTGACACTGCAAAACTCTGCAATAAGTCTGCAAAATTTAGAACTTAATTTTTATTATTTTTACACGGCTTACATTTTATTCATATGACAAATTTATAGAAAGTATATGACAAATTTTTCTTTTATTAACTGACAATATAAAAATAAAAAGGATAACAAAATTATAGAAGCTACTGACAATTTTTTTTATCATAATAACAAAAATATTTTTTCATGACAAAAAGTAGCAATAAAATAATGACAAATATTTTAAGAAAAAAAGGATTCAAAATAATTGAAACCAATGACAAATTTATTTATTACGAAAACAAAAAATAAAAACTCAAGTGAAAAATAAAAAAAGAAAACTCAATGCAATTGAATTTTTTTTTTGGTCGACCTCGGCCACGTTTAGTCGAAGTGGCAGCAGTAGCATTTGAAACAATAGCTCTTGTAATTGGTTGAAAAGCTAGAGCTTGCGTGGTTGCTTTCGGCCTTCCTCTTTTAAGTTTTTGGCCAATTGGTATGGTTTTGGCAGCAGGAGGAATTTCAACTAATTTGTACCGGGAAGCAAGACCAACGGTGTGTGCACAAATATTGTTTTTGAGATACGCTTTGCAAGTACAAGTGCTGTTTTTACAATTCATTTTGTCCAAATGTATTTGCAAAAAAAAACATGAGTCAGAGTATTCATCAAATGATTTCCAAGAACGATCAATTTTGGCAAGAAGGTGAGCCTCAGCTTGGCTTTTATTTATCGGTTGATTTAACGATAACGAAAATGGAAAGTTTGGCCATGTTTCAACTTAATGATGTTCTCAGTCTTAGCATTAGATGACCACTGAAAAGCAGCGGTATAAGTTTGAAGATCAACTTTAACTTCCTCAGCAAATACAACACAATTAGGATCTGAAGGACTCCTGTCACAAGACCATCTACCGACAATGTTTTTTTCTACAATTGAAAGGAAAACTCCAAGAAAACTCCAAGATTATGACACTCACGCATTGTAGCTTCGACTTTAATCACACGATTCCAAGCCTCAAGGCCACTATTTGCTGACGGAAGACCTAACGCATCCTTCAAACCAACCTTTTAACGATGTAGTCCATTTAGAAAAAAAGTAGTCAAGGAAATTGTTCAAGCATTCAAGTTTTTTAGAACGATACTTCAGATTAAGAGTCATACTATCATAAAATTGTTCAGAATTATCCTTTTTATATTGAATGATAATATTTTTCAATCTTTCATCAAGATTAACATACCGTGGCTTTATGGTATGACGCACACTCGTTTTTACTACAACAATTTTTTCCGAAGCCAGAATCTGCTCTTTCTTAAACCAATCAATTAATTTTTATATCAATGGATAACTTTTTAGCATTTAAGAGAAAGCTTTATGCCAGGTCTCGACTAAATTATTAGTACGTGGAATACTCGCATGAACTCAGTGATGTAGGTTCCGAAGTTTTTCCTCAACCATTGGTTCAGATCGTTGTTCAATCATTCTCGCATTTCTTCTGCTACTTCCTCGTCTGTTAGTAAAACATCACTCCTTACCGTGGCAATAATTTTTCTCGGAAATCGTCTCACATACAATTCATTTATATTCTTTATTTGACAAATCATTGTTTTTTGTAGTCTCTAAATGATCATCTTTATGATTCAATAAATCATAAGAAGATCCGACAATACATCCATTTGTTTTTCAAGTAGAACTACAACTTGGGTAAGTACAGCGCCAGTCGAATTGCTTGATGGTAGTAAGGTCTTGTTTTGTATTTTTCAAACAAAAAAAAATGACCTTTGTAAGAAAGTAGTGGTTTATTTTTCAGGCAAAGTGTAACAAAGCCATGCTCGATATTAAGGACATGATTGACCTTCAAATTTTATTCTAAATTTTTTGCTTTATTTAATAAATATTTTTAGTAAAAAATTTAATTTAAAATTTAAATTTATTTAAATTAAAACAAAAGAATGATTTCAAAGGAATTAATGGGTATGATAAGATGGGTCATCATATGCTTCAAAATAAAATTTCTTATAGAAAAATCTTTGATCTTTAGTTTAATAAACAATGCTGGCTTAATAGTTAAAATTGTTTGTCTTAGGGTTCTGAACTAACCAAAAAATTAGCATGAGCATTAAAATTTTTAATTTGGATAGATTTATGAATTGTATTGAGCTGATGGGAAGATTTAAAACAAAATTAAAAAAGACATTTTTTTACAAATATGTATCATATGAATACATTTTCTAGTGTAAAATAATATATTGTAATTAATGCCACTAATAAAATGAGTATTAGTGTCATAAATCCAAAATATTGTCAATCCTTTAAATTTTTCTCTCTTAGCTTTTAACCAATCAAAAAGCGTAAGAATTGGCGCGCTTTGATATTTAAATTTTAAGCCGTGTCACATTTTTTGTCTGTACGCGCATGCTTTAGAAACAAAAATTAAATCAAAACCAAAATATTTAATTTTATTTAAACTTATCTTAAAATCTTATCACTTGAGCAAAATTGGTCTTTGCGCTCATGAATTTTAAATTAAAAACAATAGCTCACTTGCTTCTGATATATCTGAACCACCCAACAAGCTAGTGCTTTTAATTAAGATGATAAACTATGCATCAAACAACGACCATCATTACACACTTTATACAAAAAAAGATATGTTTCGCTTAAATTCAAGCTGCTCTGACAGGTAGACCTAATTAAACACTAGCTAATAATTAAATGCTTTTTTTAATCAAGCGATGACGAATTGAAAGAGCTGACAGCCCAGACCAAGCGAGTGAT
>JAESIW010000203.1:1366786-1379910 GCA_016802295.1 Brachionus rotundiformis
ATGGTAAAATATAAAAATGGATAAAAGCATTGCACTGCTGAGTTTGTAAACAGGTTAAGGATTAAGGGTTATTTTAACTTATAGTTGAATGCTTGGCCTCACTAATACTAGCAGTATTTTACCAGATTTTTTGATAATTTATTTCAGTCCAGAACTACTTTATTTGGGAAAAAGACTTTATCTTACCACTACCATTCTAGTAAGCCTCAATCATTTGACATACTCCTTAATTTATTTTGGATGAATGGTTACAGCATTATTATTAATTTTGTACCAATCTTTAAAAACAACGACCTTTGGATATAGGCTTAATTTTGGAAGATTTAAGTTAAGACTTTTTCTTGATTTGTGGTTTCAAGCTTATTCCTCTAATTTACTCTAAAATATCTTGTCCAAAAGTGTGCCAATTTAGGCAATTAAAAAATATTAGCAGCAATGTAATTACGATCATCAGAAGGGTCAACAAGTAAAGTTATTTATTTAGAAAAAAATTTGAAAACACATTTTAATAATAAAAAATTTAAACATTTCTTATTAAATATTAATATTAAATTAAAAGATTTAATATTTTAAATTATTCATTAAAATTCTAGTTTTATCATTTAATATTGGTCATTTTAATGAAAGTATTTTTTTAGTTGAATATTTTTTTCATATTAATTGCGTTAATTAAATTAAACAGACTAACTGTAACTGATAAAGTGTGTTTATTTTTTAACATGTTTAATAAAGGTAGAAGCTTTATTAAATTTTAATAAAGCATATTTTCTTAAACTTTTTTTAACTTGTCAACTAATGCAGCCAGTTTAATTTAAAATTTAAATTTTTAAACAATTCAAATATTCTAGCTATAAAACAAAAAAATAAATTCGAAAAAAAAGTTAAATTTTAATTCAAATTAAATAAAAAATGGATATTAAACCTAAATATACTGTTGAGAAAAGTCAAGCTGTGAAAAACCTGGAAGCGTTGAGTAATGGCCAAATTTTTGTTCCAAAATGGGTAGTTGTGTGTGGTGGAATTTTAATGGCAGCTTCAGCAGCTGTTTTTGTTGCTTCCATAGCTCTCTCAGCTGATAAGAAGCCGAATGGACTGTACAATGAGGATTGTTCTGCTCGATCTTGTGAAACATCCCTCGGACTGAAATGCATCAACAAGGTCTGCCTTTGCCCCGAGGGTAAATTCTACCATGATAGTTGCCGCGATATTTCTACCTTTGACGAGCCCTGTCGTCAAGACAGCCATTGTAAACAAGATGAAAACCTGGTTTGTGGACTCACCTCTAAATGTGACTGCAGCTCTGGTAATTTTTGGGATGCTGACAGAAAAAGATGCTCCACTAGGAAAACGTACAATGAAGTTTGTAATGAAGACGATTGTAAGCTAAATCTAAATCTGAAATGCACTTCTGGACTTTGTGCTTGCCAGAACAATTCAATGTAATTATATTTATGTTTTATATTTGTATTAAAGTCAATTATTAAGTATCTATCATACCATGGCACACTTTTTCCTCTCTCTATCGTGTAAATATACCAATTGAATCCAGAATAACTAGATGTACCCTCATTTGGTACATTTTTTTCAATCAGTTGATTATAATCATCATTAATAGATGGACATGACTACTTAGTACTTAATCTAAGATAATAAGCTGCTTTGCCACTATTTGCGTTTACCAGACAAATGCTTTTCATTTATTTTTAATTTGATATTTGATAATTAGTCAAAGTTAAGATTTTTTATATTATTTAAGAAGATTTATTACTAAGAAACCTTAATTTAAAATCTAACTTTTAATTAATAATACTGTTATTAACTTATAATTTTCGTCCTTTGTGCTCCGGACTTGTTAGGATCTGTTGGTGCAAGGTTTATAGCCAAAAAAATGAAAAAAACTTTTTAAGAAAGTTTATTGATAAATGACCACTACTAGCCACAAATGATAAGAGCAAAAAAGTTTTTAATTTAGGAAAAAAATTTAAATTAAGATAAAAAATGTATTCATGAAATAATTTTTGATCTTGGGTTGTTGCTTTTTTTACATTAAATTTTAATTTCTTTAAAAAAATACACAACAAAATCCTTCCAAAAATTTAGGTTAAAATGAATGAACAAAGAGCTTCCTTTTTTGTAAAATGTGTTCCTTCCATTAAACAGCTTCAAAAGGAGTGTTTTTTAATTAAAAATATTTATTTAAATTTAAAAATAAATCTTATTTATTAAATCATAAAATAAACAAATAATTTAAAATCTAAAGGTAGAAAAAAGTGTTCTGTCACAAAATAAACTTTTGTAGTTTAGTGAAAAAATCTGATTTTTTACTAATTTAAATGTTGTATCATCCAAGTAAGATCCTAAACGCATTTATCTTATTTCTTAATAGCTCTCGAATCTTGCAACCAATATCTCTAACTAAGCATATAAAGTAAAAACCGGTAGACCTAAGTTTACCACAATCAATTTATTTTCTCTAGTTCTAATTCCGTTCAAATAATGTTTGTTTTTTTTTTTGGCTGGAACATGAGTGGTATTATGAATTTCAAAAACAAATAAAACAAAAATTTTTCCTATTATTTTTTATGTAGGCGATGTAAAACAAAATAATTTAGTTTAAGACTC
This sequence comes from Brachionus rotundiformis, assembly GCA_016802295.1. NCBI lineage: Eukaryota > Metazoa > Rotifera > Eurotatoria > Ploima > Brachionidae > Brachionus > Brachionus rotundiformis. The sequence goes on from JAESIW010000203.1 coordinate 1,369,409, forward strand.
ATTAATTTTAAAATTAACCTGGACAAATGGCTCAAGAAACAGTCTAATTTACTGCCATAGCTTCGAAGAAGCTTCACCCAATAGGGTCGCAGTATTATTTTACTATACTACTACTAGAAAAAAGCTTTATACGATAATTAACTTGTGAATTTAATATTTCTTTTAATTTCAATAGTTATTATTCAATTTTGGTTTTCTTTTTCCTTTTTCGTATTTTAAAGGATGGATCATCATCTGCTTCAAGAAAAAATTTTCTTATGAAAAAATGTTTGATCTCTAGTTTAATAAACAACAATGGCTTAATAGGTGGAATTGTTAGTTTTAGGGTGCCGAACTAACCAAATAATTTTTAAATAAAATTCTAAAGAAATAAAATTAAATTTTTTGAAAAATTGATCATTTTTTATTTTTATGTAAGATATGAAATTCTTTCTTTAAATTAGAAAATTAAAAATTGTTTACTTTTTGTCATTTGATAGTGAATTTTCAAATTAAAAAAAAAGTCATAGATGACTGAAGTTATTTGATGAAAAAAGGTATTTTCCTCTTACTAATTCAATTATCTTTTTTTGTTAGTGATTTCTTAACGTTAATGTTATGATATAAATCATAAATACAAATTTAATGCAAGTGAAAATTTAAACGCTTCTTTTTAAAAATCTTACGACTTTTAAAATCAAGCCAAATTACTATTTACTTTTCGTTCAATTAAAGAAATTGAATCGCTGTCTGTTACACTAATCTAAACATATCATGGCTTTTGTGACTCTACCCAGCCAATTGATTTAACCGACTATTCCCTGGTAGCAAAACCGATCTTTAAATTAAAAATGGTTACCCTTTTTAACCGAATCGATCCACTGAACTAGCTGACTAAACGTTCTTTGCCAAAAGCATAATCTTACCTTCTCCTTCTGAAGATCAGAGCGCCGCTCAGAGAGATACTTAAAGGAGATTATGGTCTGTACTTTCATACGCAAAGGCAGATAATAGACAATTAAGTTCAATGTTATCGAGTCTAAAATTTTGGTAAATAAATTAATTACTTAAAAATATCGTGTTTCGCGGCCATTAGATCCCCATAATTAATTTTTTTCTTCAATAAATAAATGATTCTTATGCTCAATCCTTTTTTCAAACAAATTTTAATATTTAAAATATAAATCGAATGACATGTCAACTAAATCGAGCTACGTTTTATTAAAAAAATACTTTTGACCAAAAATAAAAACTTAATTAAACAAAATTACTTTTTTCACACATTTGGGTTTTAAATAGTAAGATCAATAATCAATTTAAGTCCTATTGATGCTTTTCTTTTTGTGTTGTATCTAAATCAGAATAATTATTTTAGGTAAAAAAGATGCAGCAAAGTATGTTGCAGTATTTTTTTAAATATATCTTATTTTATTAAATTTTTATCTATCAAAATAGGAGGAATTTTTGTTCTATTTGTTTTTGAAATCCACAATTCCAATTGTGGAAATACGGTAGTGCTCTTTAAATGCTTTATTCAGATGCCATAATCATGTAAAATTTAAAGATACACGTTACAGTCGACCCTTTTTTATTTGGACGACTCGGGACCCTGTTCGGATTAATTTTTACAGAATTTCGATAACTCGGAAAAATCCGAATAAAAAAATTTATTGATTTTAGTGTAACTACCGCACCCCTGATTGTCAACTTCATCGACTTTAGGAAGGCATTTGATAGTGTGCACAGAGAAACCATTTGGGCCGCCTTAGATCGTATGGCATTCCTCAGAAAATAATAAATATCATAAAGCTTTTTTATGATAATTTTGGGTGCAACGTGATCTTGCAGGAGGGTACCTCAGAATACTTCGAAATTAAGACTGGGGTTCGTAAGGGATGCATCCTTTTCTCCATTAATTTTCTTGTTCCTCATCGACTTTGAAATGAGGAGAAGTACTGAAGGACAGAGAACTGGCATTTATATGATTGATATTGCCCTGATATCACAGATGGAGAGCCACATGAGGGAAAAGACCGAGAAGCTAAAAGCAACACGTTATGTTGGTTTTGAGATAAACACCCGAAACACAGAAGTTTTGTGCATAATCAAAAAACTGCACCAATTTCTGTTGGAAATCTTAAATCAAAAAAACTTAAATGCGTCGGCAGCTTTACATACCTAGGAAGCGTGATTAGCAAAAATGGTGGCTCCGAAGAAGACATTCGAAACAGATTAACGAAGGCCAGAACTGCTTTCTTCAAATTAAGGCATGTGTGGAAATCGTCACTCCTTCGCTTGAGGACTAAATAACATCTTCATAGTAGTCTTGTCAAATCTGTATTGTTAAATTTTCTGAATGCTGGCGAATGACTGACAGTGATCTTCAAAAGATCGAAGTATTCCATAACAATTACCCAAGAAAAATTTTAGGAATCGTCTATGCGAAAGTTACTACAAATAAGGAGCTGTACAACAGATCAAGGTCCGAGCCAATCCGAAACATAATACGCAGAAGACGACTCATGTTCTTAGAATGTCAGCAGACAGAATTCCTAGAGTTGAACTATTTGGACACCTCAAGGAAAGAGAAATGCTGGAAGACCAAAGTTGACCTGGAGGAGAACAGTTGAAATAGATCTGAGAGAGAAGAAACTAACATGGGGACAAGCAGAAATTATCGCTAAGGATAGGGCAGAATGGAGGGGACGTGTGGACGCCTTATGCTCCACTGGGAGTAGAAGATAAGATAAGAAGAAGAAGAAGTGTAACTACAATTCTAAGTCATAACCTTAAAAAAAAACAATTAGAATTAACATATTAATATTTGATTAAATTATGTTATTAAAACTCAACTCAGACAATCTTAATTTTAAATTAGATAACAATTCAAAATCATTAATGTCAATCATGTTTCATTTTACTTTTTCCAGAAAAGATTTGAGGGCATTCTCTTTATGACACTAGGAATTTATTGTTTTTTTTTTTTATTCTAATATAATATAATTCATTTTTTTTTTTTTGTTTTGTAAGCCTTTTTAATAGTGTGTTCAAAATGAAAAGTACAATAAATATTTTTAATAATTAGTATTCCTGATTATAAATATGTTTTTCAATTATACACAATATTTCGTGTTGCTTAAAATTCTCCGAAAAGCGAATTATTTGTTAATAGAAAAGCCTTGGAAAGGTTTTGTGAAATTTAGTACAATAGAACAGAACGAAATGTTAAAATTTCTTTAACTTTTTCTCTAAAGATCAAAAGCAAGCTCTGTAAATGCAAAATGGTGCAACATTCTAAGTTGCATTATTTAAATCATTTTGGTACAACTCTGCAAATTTAGCATTTGGCTGTAGTGCACTTTGCAGGGGTTTTGCACACAATTAGCAGACCTTAAGTTTCGATGCAACTTTGTATGTTGCACTATGTTGCATTAACAGAGCTGGCTTTTGATCTTTGGAAAAAAAGTTATTGCCGTTTAAAGCATTAATTTTTGTTCTATTTTTTTATTTTGTACCAAATTTCACAAAACCCCTTGGAACTTTTGAACCTTACAAAAATTAATTATTAATTAAAAGACCTCAAAATATTTGTCTTGGTAATTTTAAGAGCACTTAGGTGTTTTTTTTAATATTAGCAATTTAGATGATAAATACTAACAAAATCGAGCAACTTTTCAAAATTAAGCTTAATAAAAACTGACAAATACTGTAACATTTAAATAATAAATTTTAAAGGCAATTAACAGTTGAACATTTTTCAGCTTTTCTTTTAAAGTAATTAATCTCTTAAATGAAAAATTCACCAAACTTTTGCCATTAATATAAATAATAAGAGTTTAACACTGTTTAGGCAATATTTTAAGAGACATATTGCCTAGTAAGCTTTCGTTTTAAGTCAATACTGGAATGGGACAATGTGCTCTCCAAAGAAAAACTATGGTATGAATTGTGGCATTTCAATCGAATGCCTAGACTCTGAGAAAACCTTATGTCAAAACTCTAAATGTAATTTTAATTGTACACTAAGACTTTTTCCAGGTATTTGTTATCTTTAAAGGCTCTTGTGTAACTAGAGAATATTTTAAAATATCAGAGTCGACATGTGTGGCCAGAGTTGGTGAGTTTGAGACTTGCTCTTACGATGAGATGTGCTTGAAGCCAATGTTTTGTTCCATTACATATGGTTGCAGGTGTCCCAAATACTATTTCTATGAAAATATCACATCAACATGCACCAACCAGAACACACTGAACGAAAGCTGTGACAACGACCATCAGTGCCGAGAAGACCTTGGACTCACTTGCCAAAATAACAAATGCTTGTGTTTGGCACCAGATTACACTTGGTCGCCTAAATCGTACAAGTGTAAATTGACCTATGCAAAAACAAAATGCCGCAATAATATTGACTGTAATGATTCGGAATATTTATTCTGTCGCACATCATCTGGATGCAATTGTCCAGCTCCTTTCACTAATAATATGTGTGATTGTCTTAATGCGGACTATTATTGGAATGGAACAAGATGTGTTGTTGGCAATAGCTACCTCTTGCCATGTGCTCACAATTACGAATGCAGAGCTAACTCTCAGAATACCATTTGTAATGCAAGCAGCGTTTGTGCATGTTCTGACTACAAGCTATTCTTTTGGCAAAGCTGGAGATGTAAGTCGAAAAAAACATATGGTGAAAGTTGCTCAAATTCAATACAATGTCTGGACTATGAGCTAACTTACTGCAATGGAAGCTTATGTAAGTTTATATTTTAATTTTGTACAATATGACAGAAAAAAAGCTAAAAATTCCAAATTTTTTTTCCATTTGCTTTACCAAGCAATTGTTGTATTAGCATGATTATACTCGAACAAACTCATTTCGACACATTTATTTTGATTTGAACCAGTGTTTTTAAATTAGACTAAAGATTAATTCAAATATCTAAAGATTAGCTCTTTATGATAATAATAATAATAGTTTATATTCTACCATTAATTTAGTTAATTTAAAATGACAAGGCAAGAAGACTTAAGTAGTCCCGATATTGTAGAGTTTTCATTTTTTATTATTTCTACCGACATTATCCAGTCTGTTTTTGAACTGGTTAACCGAACTTGCTATGAGAACCGAATTTGTGACCGAAGTGGAGGAGTAACGTTATTAACTGAACTTATAATTTCCGCATCAAAATACCAATTGACATGATTATATTTGTTTTGAATTTTATAAAATTGAATCAGATCTCCACGCTCTCGCCTTTCATTTAGAGGTTCAAATCCTAAATTAGCTAACCTTGCCTCATAAACTTCTTATCTGTGGAACGAGTTTCGTTGCTCGTCTTTGTTACTTGTTCTTGTCGGTTTTCAAGTGTCTTGAAGCTGACATCAAAGTTGATCGTTAATAAATCTCCCGGCGATGATTTCGCCAACAAGTACTTTAAGGAGATAAAAAAGCAATTAATAAAGAGGCAGAGACAACTTTTTTATTTGATCTATTTTTTATAAAAATCTAAAATTCTATTTTTGTAAAAACCTAAAAAAAATTTTATTTTTCAAACTTGAGGGTTTAAACGAAAGCTTGCGTCATTCGGACGAACCCCGAGGCTTTCCCCTCAATTATATATTAAATTAAATAAAAATTTATATCTTTTATTTTTAAATAATCAATTTAATAAGATAAAGTTTAGTTTAATCTAGTTTTCAGTTCAGCTTGTTTTTGTCATACTCCAAATTTTCATATGTAGAGTCCACTATACACTGTTGGTCTTTTTTTTTAAGCTGGTTATAAATTTCTGACAATTTTTCATTGTCATCCAAGTCCTCAATCCATAGTTGTTCATCCAAGTCCAAATTTTTTATTTGAAGACAAGCTAAAATTAAAATTTATAAGTGAAACTTTTATTTTAAATAGAGTTTATTTCTCGAATTTTAATATGACAGAAGCAGTATTTCCTTTGGATCATTGTTAATATTTCCAAGTTATTTGGTGTTAATCTAGAACGATGAGGTCTAATGTTATAGCCTGATGAAGAAAATAATCGTTCAACTGGACCAGATGTAGCCAGAATACTTAGAAATTTAATTGTCAAACGATAAATTCCAGGAATAACATATTTCATTTTTCTCCAAAAATCGTTTAAATCAAGATCAGCATCGTACTCAATGTCTTCATAATATTTATATTCTTTGGCAAAACATTTATTTTTGCATGAATTATTTAATTTTGCTTTAGGATAGCTAAAAAACTTTTTTCATTTTGTTGATGAGGTAAGAAGAGAAAAGGATACATCAGAATTTACACTATTTGTACTAGCTGAAGTAGGGATTGTGTCCCTAAAACTGTCTAACAGTTTCTTAAGCTTGAAATATGTCTATTATAGTGTTGATATATTTTTTTTTCAAAAAGCAATGAATGAATAGTATATTTGAAATTAACAAAAAATTAAATGTTGCAATGTCAAAACAAAAAAAATATCCAAAAATTTCTTTAGCTTAAATTTATATAAATATCTATTTTATAATTTTTTTTTATTAAGTTAAAGAAGATTTAAAAAGTAGACTTTTAACGATTCTGACTTTAAAGTTTGACTTTTGACCAACTCTGCCTCAATCATTTGTTTCAATTTATTAATCTAATAATTAAGTTTATTTTTATCTTTATTTGTTTAAAATTATACTAAATTTGCTGGGTAAAATATTGAGAGCCTTTTTTGGATAACATTACTAAGCATCCCAAATAGTAATGGACTAATAACTTATCATTGAGAAAGGCTAGGCAATATTTTTAATGGCTATGCCAGACTCTGTCAGATCCTAAAAATTAAGCCATCCACTTTTTCACAATTAATCATTTTTTCCAAATTTTGGGTTTGTGAAACTTGGTGAAACTTGATTTTTTTAGTAGAACAGAAAAAACCATTGAAAAATAACTGCTTTTGTAAATGAAGCTTGGTGCAACTGACCAAGTATGCCTTTGGTGAGCAAAAACTTAACTGATTATATATTTAGATTTTATGTTTAATTAATTGGAAAAAAAAGAAATTGAGCTTTTAAAAAAAATAATCTAAGTTAAGTAAGCAATTAAAAATGGTCATTTTTTTAATTTAAAAAAATAATTGAATATTAAAATTAAAATAAATAGGTGTTTGTAATTCTACCAATTACTATAATGGAACACAATGTACCGAGAGAAAAGGTGAATTTGAGAGTTGTTCTTCAAATGGCATGTGCTTTTCTCCAATGACATGTGATTCTGGCAAATGCTTGTGTCCAGAAGATGAATACTTTGAAAATTCAACTATAGCTTGCGTTCAAAAGGCTAAAAATGGCTCTCATTGTGACAAAGATTGGCATTGTCGTTCTGATCTAGGTCTAGCTTGTGTAAATAATGAGTGCATTTGTAACGAGACTGGCAAATTATGGTCATCAAATAGAGAAATGTGCTATTTAACATATGGCTATACAACATGTTTGAACAACTCTGATTGCCATGATAGCCAAAATTTGGTTTGCAGTGTTCATAACTGCACTTGTCCAGAGCTCTCTGTGTCGGGAATGTGTGATTGTGCCAAGACTAGTGGAAATGAAAACTACTGGAATGGCATACAGTGTACACCAGCTAGTTCTTACCAAGAAAATTGCACTTACGATTTTCATTGCCAAACTTTGACCCAAAATACCAAATGCATTTCTGGCAAATGCCTATGTGCCGATAATACTTTGTAAATTAATTAACCAAAATAATAGGCAAAGATAAATATTTTTTTAAATTTAGACAGTATTGGGATGGTTCAGAATGTTCCAACAAAAAAAGACACCTTGAGCCATGTGTCAACAATTCTAATTGCTTGGACTCAGACTTGACAGAATGTTCGAGCAATATTTGCTCGTGTTCTGCTGGCAAATACTTTGACGTGGTTACAGAGCATTGTGTTCCACGCCATGGAATATCAGAAAGCTGTTTAAATGACACCATGTGTTTGGAAGTTCTGACATGTGATCCGGACTATTTAAATTGTACATGTGGCTCATTGGAATACTTTGCCAATTCCAGTGTAGGATGTGTGCCAAAAAAGACTCATGACCTCGATTGTGACACTGATGAAGAGTGCCTAAGCAACAAAGGACTCGTTTGTATTACCAACAAATGTCTGTGTCCCAATGCTACTCATTACTGGGATAATAGTATTGACAGGTGTAAATTTACATCATGTCCAGTGGATACAATTTTGTTTAATGGAAAATGCTATTACTTTTCCATTGATACCAGCAAAGGAAAAGATTTGGATAAGAAAGCATGTAAAGATCTTGATTTGGTGCCAGCTATTGTTGACAGCTTTGAAGTCAGAGACTTTTTTGCAAACCAAATTAATGACAGTTATGAAGTTTACTGGCTAGATGAAATCGACTATAAAGAAAAAACTTGGATTTGGAAAAAAGACAAGATTCAGATAAATGCATCGATTTGTCCAGATACTTCAATCGAAAATAATGATAAAATTCTTTATTTTCAAGATGGCTGCTTTAGAAGAGGTCTTAACGAAAATGATCAGCACCAATATATATGCCAAGATTATTATTAAATTTTTGATTAAAGTTTATTAAGATTAAAATTTTAAAAAATTATTTCAAAAAGTATTTTTTAATTTTTAAATTTTCTTAAGGATATAAAACTTATAATTCTTATGATACATAGCAAGACAGTCTTATTGTTTTGTAAGTGAGCCGGGTGACAACTTTTAAATTAGCTAAGAATATCGTTGATTTACTGTCCAAATAGATACTTTTTTTCTAAAAATAAATAATTGAGTTTCGATAAATCTAAATAAAAAATCACCCATTTTGACCAATTTTTTTTGGAACTTGAAAATGGGTGATTTTTTATCAAATTATGTATTTGGTTAAAGGCTCAAGTCCCAGATATTTTAATTTTATAAAAATCAGCTAAAGAAAAAATTTATTAATTATTTTAAAAATGAATTTTAGGGCCAATTCAGTAAATAGGATATCACTCCATTAATGCTAAAAATCACACAATAAAGCTTATTAATAGTAGTTAATATTCTACGGTCAACTTGGTTTAACTAAATTAACAAAGGAGAACAACTAACGTAGTCCCGCTACAGTAGACTTTTGACTCTTTTTCATATTTTGTTAGTTCCAAACGAATTCGATGCTTAGCTCTCCTAACTCCTACACTTGGACCTTCCTAATCCACTGAAGCACTATACACTGGATCATAATACCAATTGACTTGATTGAATTGGTTTTGAATTTTATAAAATTAAATCAGATCTTCACGCTCTCGCCTTTCTTTTAGAGTTTCTAATCCCAGATTAGCTAGCATTGATATATTAGTTCAAATTTCTAATTTGTGGAACTAATTTGGTTGCTCTACTTTGAACTTGTTTTAGTCTAAATATATCATTTTTTTTAAAGAAGGGATTGCAGGCAGGCACACAGTATTTTATATTCGGTCAAACATAAGTTTTGTAAAGTTGCAAGAACGATTGGGCATCTCAATACACAAAAGTTTTCTTGAGCATTTAAAGCATGTTGTTGGCTTTATTTACATAGCTATCAGTTTGATCAATCCAATTGAGGTTGTTGTTCACCATTACACCAAGGTCGCGCTCAGTATCTCAGCTAATTTAACTCCGATATCAGTCACATCTCCCATTGATATTTCTTGTCTACCAACTTTGAGTTTCCGATATACACTACTTTACACTTGGACTCATTGAACTCTGTTCTCCAATAACCACTCAACCATCTTGTCAAAATTCTCTTGCATTTGCATTTGATCGCTAGTATTTCTAATGACACTGATCAATTTGCTGTCCTCTAAAATCTAAAAATACTATTGCTCAACTGAAACCTCTAATCAAAGTCTCAATCACGATATCCAGAATTTCCAGTAAGTTTGTTACACAGGATTTAGCTTACATGAATCCATGTTAATCTCTTATTAGCTTTTCCATAAGTTTTATTAGTATCGACAGCAGTGATATTGGGCAGTATTTCTAATTCTACTTCCTTTCTTCTTGTAGACTTGACATTTTTGACATTTTGTATTTTTCCAACACGCTGGAACCATACATATTTATAAGAAAAGAGAAAAAACCATGAGAAAATAGCAAAGTAAAATTGTTGATCAAATTTCAAGCGCTCAATCTTGCTCAAACATTTTTAGATGCGCAATTAAATTTCATCGCTGATTTTTTATTCTTTTAATATTTCAAAGCTTTATTTCTAAACTTTTGAAAAAAGGATTGTAATTTCTAAAAATGCAATGAAATTTGATTGCGCATCTAAAAATGTTTGAGCAATATTGATAATATTGACTGACCTAAGAGGTCCGAGCTAGATGTCAAACGTTTAGTCTTATTTTCAACTCTTAAATGAGCAAATTTTCACATTAACTCTCTGCTACTAATTAAATAAATCATAATTTTGAACAAATCTATTTTTATTAATTAACTGAAATTTAGATTCCACATAGACCACTAAATCACACACGGTAGATT
>JAESIW010000203.1:1426190-1450410 GCA_016802295.1 Brachionus rotundiformis
GGCCGTGTAGGACATTTTGAGTGTGAAGCGGCCCGATGGCAGCCGAATGTTCAGACAGTCGATCACCGCTATCAAAGCTATGAAAAAAATTTTCATCTTCATTAATTTGTTTTTTGTTTTTTTAAAATAATTTTTTACAAATGTTTTATTGTTTGCTTGGATTTAATGACCGTAATGGCTGTTTTAATCTTAGACTTATTTTATACTGATAATTATAGGCTTTCTTTGGGACATATAAGACTCATTTATGTTTAAATGAACACTTAAACTATTGTTTTATGTTTAGACTACGTTTAATTAGTGTTTAATGCTAAACTAATATTGATAGTTTAGAAAAACAGACAGACACTCGAACTGCATGCCGAGTGAGACTATTTTTATATACTAGACATTTCTTTATTTGTTTAAAGCAAACTTCAGCTGGTTCAGACACCCCTTGACTGTCTCTTTTTGGTCACATCGTTTTTTTCTCTAAATTACCACACAATGACTTGACCTATCATCTTAAACTCAAAATCACTGATCAAGTGGTCTGCATTTTGGTCAATTTGATCATCATTAAATAAATATTAAAACTCACTAAATTTACTCTCAATTGAATTTTTTATTTAATAACGGGTGTTCAAAAAAGGTTAGCGTACTTTTGTAATTAAAGAAAATAGGAAGGCAAGATCCAAGAGTCTTAAAATTTTGTACATTAATACTTTAGGATCTAAATTTATAAAAACAATGCTTATCTTTTTTATTCATATATTTTTCTGTGAATAACCCATTTACCCTTGAACCCTGGTAAAAAGAGTCCGTGTCCTTGCAAGTTTTTATTTTTAGATTTATATACTGTAGAAAGGATATTTTTTTAAGGATAAAAATATATAAATCATTTAATTCTAATATTTGGTTTATAAGTTATTGCAAAAAAAGTCCAAAAAATTGCAAATAGTGCAACATACTTTTTTGCATCTTTTTTACCTAAAATAATTTTTATGATATAAGTTTGAGTGCAACGTGATCCTGCAGGAGGGTACCTCAGAATACATAAGACAGAGGTTCGTCAGGGATGTATTCTTTCTCCATTACTTTTCTTGTCCCTCATCGACTTGGCAATAAGTAGAACTGGCATTTATTGGGGAATGTCTTTGGGTCGGATGGAAAATCTTGAAGATCTTGATTTTACGGGTGATATTGCCCTAAAATCACAATTGGAGAGCCATATGAGGGAAAAGACCGAGAAGCTGAAACGCAACACTGGTTATGTTTGCCTAGAGATAAACACCCGAAAAACAGAAGTTATGTGCATAAACAAGAAACTCAATGCATCAATTTCGGTTGGAGACGAAAATCTTAAATGCTTTGACAGCTTTACATAAGCGTGATTAGCAAAAATGGTGATCTGAAGACATTCGATACAGATTAACGAAGGCGAGAATTGCTTTCTTCAAATTAATGCATATGTGGAAATCGTCATTCCTTCGACTGAGGACTAAATTACATCTTTATAGTAGTCTTGTGAGGCTTGTGGATAGTTAAAAGTGGATCGTTATTTAATATTTTTATTATATATTTTTAAATAAAATAAAGCGACTATTTATAATAATTCGCCTTAATTAATATTTAAGAAACTCAGCATCAAAATCTGTATTATTTTATGGATCTGAATGTTGGAGGATGACTGACAGTGATATTCAAAAGATCGAAGTATTCCATAACAATTTTGAGAATCTTCTACCCGAAAGTTACTACAAATGAGGAGCTGTATAACAGATCAAGGTCCAAATAGATAGTCCAAATACTTAACAAAAAAAGCTGATAAAAAAAAACAGCTATATTACAATTTTGGTAAAAATAACTATATGAAAAATAGAATCATTTTGTTGTTTTTTATTCAGAAACTAATTCTTAGCCCCACTCTTAAAATTAGCAAATGAATTTTGCAAATAAAAGATATTAAAAAAATTTTAAAGTTTTCTCAAAATTTCAACTTTTAATACGTCACCTAATTTTGAAATTTAAATATTAATGATGCGTTTATTTCGGCATTGTGAAATTTGGAACAAAAAACTAAAACAAAGTATCAAAAATGCCAACGCTCAAGTTCAGAAGAAGCAAAACATCTTCCGTGAATTGTAACATTTGGTACATTCTTTGTACCACCAATTATATGAGTCTACAAAGCTCTGCAATAAGTCTGCAAAATTCAGGACTTTGTGTACAAAAGACGTATCAGGTGTTTACTTAAAGAACATGCTTTGCTTTTTAAGAACTTCAGCTTTAGCATTTTGGTATTTTGCTATTGTGTTAGTACTAAAATTCACAAAGTTCTGAATTTTGCAGACTTATTGCAGAGCTTTGTAGACTCATATAATCCGTGAATTGTAACAAAGAATGTACCAAATGTTAAATGGTTTTTAAAATGCCCCTAAATCTTAGAGCTTAAGTTTTAATTCATAAATTCCTGTGCAAGAGTAAACGGCATATGTTCAGGGTGGTTTGAGCCTGGTATTAAGTAATTACCTGAGTTTGTTTAAATGTAGGTTTAAGGTTTAGAGAATAAGTAGCACCTAGTTTAATACGCGTTTAAACACTGAAAGTCTTAGTCTAATGCATCATAAAACATTAATTGTTAAGTAAAAAATAAAAATATTTTTCGATTAAATGGTCCTTAAATACAAATTCATAAGTTTAATTGACTAATTGTAAATAATGGTCAAGTTTGGCTTGTTCCTAGAAAGTGGAATTTTCCTTTTCCTTATTCCATTTTGCGCTTTTTAGGGATAAGATTTTTATAACTTTTTTTTTTCAGGAGTCATATTTTACAATTTAAAAATTATTTTAAAATCCAAACCATATAAATTTTTAATAAAATAAAATAAGATATTTTTTTGAGTTTTTGTTTAATTGATATTTCTAATAGTAATCATTGAATTATCTTTTACTAATATAATTTTGTTAAAAAAAAGTATAACTAATTATATGCAAAATTTATATTAAATCAAAAATCATTAACAATTGATAATTTGATTGTCTTTTTCTGCTTAATAAATCTGTTTTAAAATTGTTTCTTTTAAAACACATCAAAATATAAACATATGTTAAAAAGGAAACTGAAACGAAGAATAATTTTCATTTTCGTGTTAAAAATAAACTTATTTTTATGTAAATTTATCTATAATATTAAAAACCTAAAAAAAAATTTATTTGTCTCTGGAAAAAATGCGCAATTTTAAGACTCAACCAAAAAATCTTTGTACCAACTTTCAAAAAATCAATGCATCATTTATTCTTGATTATAATTGCTGGTAAAAAGTGGCATAATTAAAATAATTTTATTTATCTATTTGAATTCTTTTAAACTTAAATCACAGGACTTTAAAGTCCATTTATTAATCAAAGCTAAATTTTACTCATAAAAAATTATCTAATTATTTTAAAGAGATAATTTTTAAAAAACAAACTCTGTCTAATGTTTCTAACCTTTGCTTTAATTAAAATTAAAAGCATTTTATTTAATTAAAATTCTTTTAAAGATTCAATTAAAATCTTGATTGAATAAATGTATTTACTACTAAAACTAGAAAATTAATCAAACTTACTTGATCAATGTTGCCTAATAAACAAACAAAATGGGTATAAAATTAGAAATTATGATAAAAATATATTTAATAGAAATTTTGAAGTAAAAATGGTTTTTTTGCCATCTGATAACTCTTGTTCCCAAAATCAAGTTCCCATACCAACCCCAGTTCTTACTCCCATTCCTGTTCCACAACATGTTCAGGTGGTTTAATCAAAGCCTCTTGATAAATCGCTTTTAAACTATTTATTAACAAGGTTTTACATCCTGTTCCGACACCGGTCTCAGTTCCTGTACCAGTGCCAACTGCTATAAGCACAACTGTAGATGTACCTCAAAGAGTTCCGGTTACGGTTCCGTTCCGGGTACCACAGCCTGTTCCAGTGGCTCAACCTTACCGGATTCCGCAGCCAATTCCACATCCTGTCCGAGTTCGTGTTCCTTTGCCGTATCCAGTGCCGCAACCAATAGCTATACCGACTCCAGTGCGAATTCCAGTTCGCGTACCGGTACCTCAGCCATATCCAGTACCACAACCAGTACCAGTGCCAGAATCAGTGCCTATCCCAATCAAAATTCAAGTGCCAAGACCAGTACCAGTACATGTTGAAATAAGGTACCCTGTCAGAGTGCCGCAACAAGTGCCAGTGCCTTTGCCAACTCCAGTTCCTGTTCCAGTCCGTGTACCTGTGGCACAGCCAGTTCCACAACAAACTTCTCAACCAGTTGTCATTCCTGTTCCAACTCCCTGCCCTCAACCTGTCCCAATACCAACTCCTTTGCCTGTTAGTCAATGCAATTCAAATTGCTCAAAAACTCTTTCCCAATAAATGCCTTTTACTAAAATAAAATGATATTTCTAATTGAATCTCGTATACTTCTGTCCACAATGAGCATAATCCTTGGTAAAATACTCTTCCCAAATAAAAAAGATATGCTAAATTGAATCATTTCATTTTTTTTTTTCAAATTTTCGAACTAAAAGCGTAATTTATTTAAATGTTTATTTTATTTAAATTTTTTAACCAAAATGTGAGACACTTTTTAATGGCTTTATACACTCGCATTTTGTGGAATTAAATGAAATTTGGTAATACTGTGAGGGAAAATAAACGTGATTCTAATTTAAATTTTAATTGGTAAAAATCAAAAATGTCACTTATTTACCTATTCAAATTTTTGACAAGAAACTTAAATTTTGTCAATCAATGTTCTTAAGTAAATTAATTGAATGCTGCTTATGAAAATTTAGACCTTTTGTTGAAGATTTAAATTAATAAATCCTCAATAGATTAATTTTCCAAAATCAAATGGATCTTTGATACTTTTTATATCTTGACAAGCTTAAAAAAAAATTACCAAAAATTATTAAAACTTTTAACCAAATTTTTATTAATTGTATTAAAATGAGAGATAATTGATTGAGCACAAGCAAAAGACTGTCACTCAAAAATTTCAAAAATTAATGGTGATGTAACTCAAAATGAATTTTTGTCTGTTGATAAATTTTATCTAAAAATAAATGGTCTTTTTAGTTTAAATTTTAAAAATTTTGTTCAGTGTCTCAAGCGCGTGTTTATCAAGTTAATGTAAACTAAGCTAAAAGTTAATGATATTTTTTATTTATTTTTTAAAAATGAACAAAAAGATTTTTAAATAAATAAAACTGTGTTGAATTAACTTAATTAAGTTTAAATAATTGATACTCTGTAAAATAAAGTTAATAAGCAAAAATTTTGCATAAACAAACAAGAAACATTCTGTGATTCCATTGAAAATATCCAGAAATTACCAATTTTAATTAAAGTAAACAATTAAAGTTGGTATTTAATATCCTAAAGCTGGTAGAATGGCTATACAATTAAAATGTTTTTTCCAAAATATTCTTCCAAAAAGTCTAAAGCCGCTTCTAGGCTAGAAACATTAAACAATGGAAAGATTTTTATACCCAGGTGGCTAATGGTCACTGGCGCTATTTTACTAGTTGGTTCGGTTGCATTATTTGCTGCATCGTTAGGCATTGTTCTGTCTAGGCAACCAAATGGTTTGTACAATGAAAGCTGTGCTAGCCGGTCTTGTGAAATCAAACTTGGACTTAAATGCATCAACCAAGTTTGCCTCTGTCCTGAAAATCAATTCTATCATGGAAAATGCTATAACTTGTCATCATACAATGAATTATGTACCAAAAATGCTGATTGTAGACAAGAAGAGCTGCTTGCTTGTGACATCGAGTCAAAATGCACTTGTGGTAGTGATAAGTACTGGAGTTCACTTTTGAAAAAATGTACCAAAAGGAAAACATATGACGAGACTTGCTATGGAGACGAGTGTCAAATAAATTTTATCTGTCAAGCTGGTCTTTGCAAATGTCATGACAACATGACGTAAGTTAAATTTAAATCAAAAATTTTTTATATCTAAAATATTTTATTTCTACTTAAATTTTAATATACTTTATTTTTAATACTCTAATCAAAATTATTTCAAAATTTTAATAATTTAAATATAAGCCTTAACAATAAGAAATTACTTTGGCAATTATATATATTAAAATAGACTAGTTTTAAGATTATTAGAAAAAAAATAACCGCAAATAATAATTGAGAAAAAAATAGTTGCACCAAAGTTTGGACGCATGCTTTTAATTGTATTTAAAACTACCACCTTTTGCATCATAACAAGCATTAGTGCGTTTTGGCATTGATTCATTTAATTTTTTCACATATTCATCAGGTACATTTAGCCAATGCTTCAGAAGTTTCGATTTTAAATGCTCGATTGAGGTCAACTTTGTTTCTTCAAAACTTAAAATGTTTTTGTGTTTGATGGTACATCAGGTACATTTAGCCATTCAGTCAACAGAGTCGATTTTAAGTGTTGAATTGAGGTCAACTTTGTTTTTACCAATTTAGCATAATTATATGACCATAAATTCTCGATAGGATAAAGATAAGGTGATTATAGTGGTAAGATACGAATAATTTTCTCATCAAACCACTCTTTTATTAGTATTGTTCTTTGTACTGGCGCTCCATCCTCCTGAAGAAACTAAGGATCATCTCTTTAGAAAAAAATGTCGACTGATGCCAAAAGTACATTTTCCGATGTATGCTGTAAGCGTGTCCACCACCTTGTAGAGTAGGCATTACAAATATTTGTTATTATTTTTCTTTTTTAATCTTTGGACTAAAACTCTTGATTTTCTATTGTATGCCTAAAAGTTGGATTCATCACTAAAAATAACTATTCCTCAACGTTCAGTTGTCCAAATCAATCTTTCCTTACTTCATTTTAATCTTTTGATTCGATCTGACACAGAAAGCAATGGTTTTTCAGAGTTGTGTAGGTTCCTATCAATCCTTGTTGATTCTTTTGGGTTCCAAGAGGCATCATAATTTTTTCGTGTGTTTCTCACACATTTTTCTGATACTCCCATTAATCTAGCTATTTGCGTTTTATTTTTAGTCTTATCTTTTATGAGACCAACTATCTGACTTCTAATTTCACGTATAACGCTTTTTTTACCCCCATTTTTTACCTCATTTCATAATTATTTCAGGATGTAAGTTCTACGGGTCACAGACACTGAATCGAAACTTTTGTAATCGATGTTTTATTTATCAAAAGGAAAATTAGTATTAAGAATGAATTTTTTAGATAAACTAAAGTTGTCCCAGAATTAGATTTAATTTTTTTTCTTTCAATTAATTTTCAAACAACTTAAAGGCAAAATGTCTAAATTTTGTTTAAATCATACATATCAATTTAATTAATGATAGCTCAAATAGACTAAGCATTTTAATTGACCATTAAAAAAAAAGGATTTTCAGACAGATGGAAAAATCGGAAAGAGTACATATTAGCTGATTGGATTTCTTATAAACTTGAAAAAGAAGTTAATTTAATAAGTATGAATTTGACCAAAGTTACACAAGTGATTGCCTTGGGAACCACTATTCCTTTCATACTTAATTGTTAATTGGCTCGTGTATCGCTGTATTTTTAAATATCAAGATTTATTTAATCAGTTTTACTTAAAAAAGATCCAGTCGAGTCTTAACGTTAGTTATAACGATGCTGATTAATACGATATTCGCTTTAAACGATATTTTTTTTCATAATTTACATTCCCTAATATAATAATCCTTATCATGAAAAGGATATAGGACAATACCTGTAGAAGTTATGAAATATGCCTCAGACAATTTTTTTTTCAAATATTCTTATAAACTTGAATATGCTGATTTAGAATTTATGTAATTTAGTTCAATATGATTGAATTTTTCATGCTTTATAATCAATCAAAGTTTTGACACATTTTAGCTGAGAATCTTTCTTTTTAGTTCTATAAAGGTGATACTTTTGGTGGTGGATACTTTTTTTTCCATGGTAAAAAGTTTTCTGAACAAATTTCTATAATGAATCTGAGAATTAAATTTATACTTTGGTAACTTTTATAGTTTTATCAAAATAAAGTAAATTAAATCAAGTTTATAAGAACATTTGAAAAAAAAATTGTCTAAGGCATATTTCATAACTTCAACAGGCATTGTCCCATTTGATTATTACGATGTCCATTTTTCCGCCCAAACACATCGTATTATCCATACTCGACTGTATAAAAAAAACCAAAGGTTGGCTCAAAAATTATTTCATTTTATTTAGCTTATACTGGGATGGAAGCAATTGCTTGGCAAAAAAAAATTATAACCAAAGTTGTGGTCTAACTGATGAATGTTTAGACTCGGAGAACACCCTTTGCTTAAACTCAATATGTAAAATTATATACAGATAATTTTATATAAAATTTTGAAAAATTTAAAAAAAGGCTCTTGTAAACAAGATGAATATTTTGAAATACATGAGCAGAAATGTTTAGCAAGAGTGGGTGAATTTGACACTTGTTCTTATGATCAGATGTGCTTGAAACCAATGTTTTGTTCCATTACATACGGATGCAGGTGTCCCAAATACTATTTCTATGAAAATATTACATCAACATGCACCAATCAGCTAATTGTGAATGCCAAATGCAATAGGGACCATGAGTGCAGAGAGGACTTGGGCCTGACATGTCGAAATGGCCAATGCCAATGCTCCACAAATTACAGTTGGTCCGCAATTTCATTCAAATGTAGCCTGACTTATAAACAGTCCACATGCTCTTCGGACTCTGACTGCAACGATTCTGAGAACTTAACTTGTCAATTGTCCGACCCAAACAGTCCATCTTACCGAACTTGCGATTGTGCCAAGGTGGTCAATAATGAACAGTACTGGCAAGCAAACACTTGCGTTCAGGCTAGCACCTATAAATTTGATTGTTCTTCGCACATGGAATGTAGAACACTGACAGAAAATACCTATTGCTCTTCAATTACAAACAGATGTGAATGTCCAGATTTTCACTACTGGAATGGTCAAGAATGCTTGTTGAAAAAGTCCTATCAAGAAACATGCTCAAACTCATATGAATGCATGGACTCGGAACTTCTTTTTTGTGACGGAACCAATTGTAAAATTAAAAAATTTCATTTTTTAAATAAATCTTTATTATAAATTATACATATGTAAAATACAGGTGTATGCGATTCGACCAAGTATTTTAATGGCAGTATTTGTGTTGACCGAGTTGGCCAATTTGATTCCTGCTATATGACAGACATGTGTTTGCAAGACATGGTTTGTAACAGCACCAATTGCGTATGTGTAGGAGATAGCTACTTTGCCAACTCTTGCGTGCCTCAGAAGCTATTCAACGAAAATTGTGTGAATGACATAGAATGCTCAGTTAGCAGAGGTTTGACTTGCCAATCGGACAAATGTGTTTGCCAAACATCATATATATGGTCAAATAGTGAAGCAAAATGTCTGCTAGCATATGGCCAAAAAGGGTGCCAAAACGACCTTATGTGCAATGTTGACCAAAACCTGAAATGTATTGATGAAGACTGCAATTGTCCATTGGAATCACAAGGACTGATGTGCGACTGCCAGCGAAATTCAAATGTTGAAGAATATTGGAATGGAACAGAGTGCATAAGAGCCAAAGACTTCAATTATCCATGTTCAAATGAATATGAATGCCATTATTTAACCCAGAACACCCATTGCATTAATTCATCTTGCGTCTGTGCAGACTTTGAGACGTAAATTTAATATTGTTTATCTCTCTGTGTTTTTGTCCGCCGGCTCTTACATAGTGTTGTAATCAACTTTTGATAAGCCTGGTGCCTAATCACAAATATTCAGGGACTTAAATGGGGATTAAATTAATTAAGAGAAAAAATTAGTTGGGCAAACTCTTTTATTCGAAATCTGTAAATGCTTACAAATGTAGTCTTTTTATAATAGAAAAGCACATGCATCACCAAGTACTAAAGAATAAAAAATATAGAGACTGTTTAATTTCAGACTGTATCAATACCTAAGATAGGAAGAAAGCAAAGCTTTTATATTGCGAGTAACGAGGCGATAGCCTTTTTTTAAATAAAGTATTATTCAAAAAAGCAAATTTTAATTCTCTCTACTCCCACTTTCTTTCTTTTGACAACCTCTCTCCTTTTCCCCCATCTTTCTCTCAAATTATTTTTAAAATTTGCACACATTCTGGCTATCGCTTTTGTTTCGACTATCGCCTTTACTGGTCTATCTTTTTTCTCAATTTATTTCTAACCTGGCCATCTTAAGAACAATTTAAAGTCCACACTTTGTTACCCTGATAACTTTTTTGATTTTTTCCTGCTAAAGTAAATGTAAAAGTTAAGTTTTATCTGAGTTTCTTTTATTATTGTCTGTCAAAAATTTTTATTAAGAAAATACATGAAAATTTTTTTTTCCATGTGTATAGTGTATTGAGGCATTCTGAAATTTGGAACAAAAAACAAAATATGTTACTGGAAGAATAACAAGGATAGTTGTTTAATAGTTTATTGCAATAATATAATAATATAAAGATAAAGTAATACAATGTAGTTTTTCTCTCTCTTTATAGTAGTGTTGGACGCGAGCAGACTTAACCAGTCCATTTGGCAAACGGTTTATGTGATCAAAGGGTCGATAATTTTGGCGATCATAAATTCTGTTCACCAAATTGTGCGATCACTTTTGTACGTTTTGTACGAATGAAATTAGAAATTCTTCTCACCATGATTTATGCGAGCATTTCAATTTAGTGTTAGAATGGTCTTTTTTTATAATTTTTTGTTCATTTAAAAAAGAGGCATTAAATAAAATTCATGAAAGACTTAATTAAAAAAGGTTTTGAGATGAATATTCCATAGTAATTTTTATTTTAAAATTAACTTTTTTACTTATAAATTAATTTTTTTTCGAAATAAACAATTCTGATCGCCAGTCTGACCGCTTGCTAAACAAATGATCACGCAATTTGGCGAACAGAATTTATGATCGCCAAAATGATCGTTCGTTCGCACAAATTTAGCCAGTCTAGGTGAACAGGTAATCGGTCATATTAATATTTATTGGATATCTGGTCGCGTGTACGAAACCCAACACTACTTTATAGGGTTGTGTTAGTTTTAATTATAAAGCGTTGACATCTCTATCTCGTTATAAATTATGAGTCTTCTAGAATAGAATTCCATTCTGATTATAGAAGTATTACGAAGCGTGTTAATTAATAACATATTAATATCAATAATAATATAGTCCCGTATTCTAGGTCTATGATTTAAACATGAGTTGATCATCAATTAAGTTAGTGCTTACAGAGTGGGTAACAAATATCAAAAATGCCAAAGCTCAAGTTCAGAAGGAGCAAAACATGTTCCGTCAATTGTAGCACTTGGTACATCTTTTGTACTACCAAAAGTGTGATTCTGCAAAACTCTGCAATAAGTCTGCAATATTCAGAACTTTGTGAACAAAGGTTGTACCAGGTTTTTCAACATACAGAGCACGTTTTGCTTTTTCAGAACTTCAGCTTTAGCATTTTTGATATCTTGTTTTTGATTTTGTACAAAAATTAAAGAAAAAAGGTTGGATTTTGGCTTAAATCTGAAAGTCGTTAACACGTGTTTCTTCCAATTTATCTTTTACACAGTGTTAAATAAAAGTGTTGGATTCATTAGATGTTGGTCACTTCTGTGAAATTGATGAAGTGATTGTTCTGGCTCTCTGTTTAACAATTCAAATATTTTTTTAAAGAAAGCTTAATAAATATTTCTAAAGGGAGTACTGGAATTCAGTTAATTCAAAGTGTGAGCTTAAGAAGCTTTACCTAGAATCATGTTCAAATATTAAAAAATGCCTGGACTCAGAATTAACTGAATGTTTGAGTGGAATATGCAAATGCTCTACAGGCAAATACTTTAATCAAGCTCTGAAAATGTGTGTCAACAGATTGGACGAGTATGAAAAGTGTGAAATAGATAACATGTGTTTGGAGCCTATGAGCTGTGACTCAACCAACTTTATATGCACCTGTGGTTCTACCAAATATTTTAATAAAACTTCTTCCCAATGTCTAAACCAAAAGACTTTGAATGAACTTTGCTACAAAAAAAATGAATGTGCTGTAAACAAAAATTTAATTTGTCTAAATGGCATTTGCCAGTGTCCTAACGAAACTTACACCTGGGATACAAATAATAACTTTAGCAAATGTAGCACTACTTATTCGTATTCATGCTCAAGCAACAACGACTGTAATCAATCAGAAAATTTGGACTGTAGAGGCTATTCAAATAGGTGTTTCTGTCCTTCAAATAAAAGTGGCTCTATCTGTGATTGTTCAAGCAACAGCTTTTGGAATGGAGTAAAATGTCAAAACAGAAAGAGCTACTATGATTCATGTAGCTATGATTATGAGTGTAGTGGAGAGCTAGTATGCCGCGACAATATGTGTAGATGTGAATTTTACGAGAAAAAATTTAACTCAGATTCATGCAGCTCAAGATGTCCAATAGAAACTCTTTACTATTATAATTTTAACAATAACAATAACAATAATAATAATTATTATTACTGTTTTTATTTTTCTCCGCAAGCAAACAAAGTAGCAGATCAATCCGACAATTATTGCAATGGCATAAGTATTGGCAGCATTTACAGTTGGTCACTAGCCGATTTGAGATACTTTTTTAGTAATAATAATAATGGAGGAACGAGTTTAATTGATGATTTTACCAGCTATCTAAGAGATATTAACAGCATCGAAGCATTTTGGATTATTACAAATCATCAGTTGTATAGTTCATACAACGAAATTCAGACATTTCAAAATAGTAGTTTTAAAAGTAATGTTCCACAGAATTCAGTTCTGGGCGTAATTTGTCAGACAATAGTTCATTATTAATTTCTTTAATAAGTTAATTGACTTGTCTTTAAAACTTATCTAAAAAAATTAATTTAAAATTTTTATAAAAATAAAATTTTAAAATTTAAAAAAATCTAAATAAATAAAATAAACAAAAAAGTTTTTTAAAAGAACAACATGCTATTTATATTGAATTTTGAATTTTTTTTATTTCTTGTGCCACTTTAAATTTATCACTTAAAATCAACTGGCTTTCATAATAATCATTTAATGTTGTTTTCTTTTATTTTATTTAGCATCGCATTAAAAATAAATATTAAATATTTAAGTTAATTGTTATGAACCTAAAAAAAATAAATAATAAGTTTTATGAGATCGGTTAGGATCTGGGTGGTTCGCGGTTATAACACAAATAATTAAGGCCTAAATTAATTACGCTAGTTAAAAAACTCAAAATGCTAGGTAAATAAAAAAATTCGCTGAGTAAAAAACTTAATTTTCTAAGTAGGTAAAAAACTATGGTAAAAAAAGATTTTTTGCTAGGTATTTTTTATTATTTTTTCAAGTTAAAAAACAAAAAATGCTAGGTAAAAATTAAAAAAATGCTATGTAAATTGGAGAAAATGCTATGTTTCGTCTAGTAAAATAAAACAATAACTAAGAAAATTAAAAAAGTTTAAAAAAAATTTCTATTGTCTCATAAGAGCTTGCAATGCTTTGGCTGGACGACCACGCTTTCTTTTTTCTCCATCTTTCGCAGCAGCAGGAACTTTTATATATTTTAATCGGATTGCTAGACCAACAAGATGCTTACAAATATAATTTTTCATAAAGTATGGACAATTGCATGCTCGATTTTTCCAATTTCCATTTGAGCCATCATCTGGTATTGTTATGCACCAAACTTTACAATTAATTTTCGCATATCTTTGAAATGTATTCCATGCAAGATTGGAATTATTTAGAACGTCATCCTCTGTAATTTTCAGTTCTGCAAAAGTTGGTACAAAATAATCTGTACATATTGGATTATTTGATTCATAAAGAATTGTACTTTTATTCAACTTTAGCCATTGATATGCTTTTGTGTTCAATTGTAGATCAATCGGCTGTTCTTTATAGAAAATACGACGATTTGTTTCGGATGGTGCAAGATCGAGCGACCAATTCTTGACAATATCGCAGCTAACAATTAGAAATTGTGATAAGCTTAAGCGTTCTCTTAATGTATTTTTATCCTGATTACTTTATTAGTGGCTTCTTAAGCATTATTATCTGATGGACAATATTTTATATCTGTGTAGCCTTCATACCAGCCATCTAAAGTATCAACCCATTATTTTTGAAAATACTCTACAAAATCTTGATATTTTTTCCATTTCTTTATAAATAAAGCAATTGCTTTCTGAAATATATCTCTAGATGAAGATATTTGTATTTTTCGAATATTTTTTTTAATTGATTCTCTGTCGATTTCATTTACATACCCTAGCTTCTATAAATTTATCTACTGCTCTAAATATGTGACAGGAGCAAATTACTTTTTGTGAACAGTTATAGAATTCTTTGAAACCATTGCGTATCGCCATTGAACCATAGGAAATTAATACTTTAGGTTCAAATTTCGCTTGATTAATTAATTCTAACCCCTTTGAAATTCCATTTAAAATGTATTTGAAATCATTAGTTTGTTCATTTGTACAAACTGATATTGCGAATGGGTGAAAATGTTTGGCTATATCAGTTGTCCCTACTATAAAAATTGGAAAACCTTGCCAGACTAATTTGTACGTAGCATCTTTATTAAGCTTCTCTGTTGTGAGGCTTGTGGAAAGTTAAAAGTGGATCTTAATTAATATTTTTATAATTTATTTTTAAATAAAGCAAAGCGACTATTTTAAAAAATTCGCCTTAATTAATATTTAAAAACTCAGCATTCAAAGTTAAGTAATAGAATATAAAAATTCATAAATAATAAAAAACAGATAACATATTGTTTAGCTTGAATAATTAAAACAAATATAGAATGTTCCATGAAAACATGTTTAAATAATTAAAATATTATAGAATGTTATTTGGCAACGTGTCATATCACATATGCCCCTCGGTCGAAAAATTCGTCCCGAATTAATGTTTTGCTACTTTGATTGACATTTTAGAATTAACTTTTTACAATTGGTAAATCATTTTCAGTTTGTCTGCTGAAATCAAATTATTGGCTTGTCTTGTTCCGTTTCTTTTTGCTTTTCTTCTAAGCCTTCGACGTAAGCCACAACATACGATGAAGCTCAGAACTAATAAACATACACTCGTTGATATAATTATCCAAAATCTTAAGCTTTTTAACCACTTTGTTATATTACTGACAATATTCTTTATAAAATTTGATGTTTCACTAGATAAAAAATCATCTTTCGCCGACTGAATAATCCTATTAGCTTCATTTTGAATGATAAATTTGTCGATTTCCTTCTTTAAATCAAGGTTATTTAATATTTCCGGATTATGAATCATATTCAAACTATAAATATGAATTAATACCAAACCTATTCTCATAAACCTGTCTATTAGACTCAAAGAAATCGTTTTTAATTTCTTTTTTTGAAATTATGATTTTCCCTGACCAAATGTTAAATAAGCTTGGTGTTACTGAATATGATATTTCCGATTGATTAGTTATAATTCCATTATTTGTAAGAAAACCGTATCTAGACTCATTATTTTTTAATTTGAATGTTATTTGGATGTGTTAGAAGTTCTATTCTTGATTAATGATCTCAATGTTGTTTACTTTTTGACATTTAGATACAACGAGTTCTTCATGATTATTATAAATAATTGTATTATTTTCAATTTCAAGGAAATTCCCTTTATCCTTCCTAAAGTCGTTTATAATGATATTTAACATAATACAGTCCTTCTGATATACCTTCCCAGATAATTTATTTATTATTTGAAGAAGGCTATAAGATTTAAAGACGAAATCTGAAAGAATTAAATCTAGTTCAACATTGATGTTGTTTGCTTAAAGGGAGTAAGTCGCCAGCCGACTTATCCTCTGTGAGATACAGTCCTTCTGAGGTTGACCATAAACTTATATTTCAATATGACAGTTTCTTCTCTATTTGGAAAAGTTGATATTCAGTAATGGCCACCATTTTCCATCAATTTTCAATTTCTATTTCTCCACGTACCTTAAAGGACATTCGTGAATTATGATTCAAAGCTACAATGTTCGCCGTCACATATCATTTGATTATTGTGACATATCTTTGATATAACCATGGCCAAGCATTCTTCTTTTGAAATTATTTCATCTGATGTATATCTGTTAATTGATCTTGCCCCAAAGAACGATTTTAAGGTCGTGATCTTCACTTCTTTTTTAGTACACTTAAAACCATAGCCATCCACTACATACTTACTCATCCCTATTATGAAATAAATTTGTATTCCATTAATTTTATCTCTTCTAAAGGTCTTTCTCAATTCCTCGACATTGAGAATCTTGGACTATTTTTATCGATAGTACAGTATTCAAATGAACCTTCAATACTTTTACAAAAAGAAAGTGGTATAAGGATTGTGAAAAGACTAAGTATGATAATTAAATTCTGGGTTAACTTTCGTTTGCAATTCATTCTATTTATCGGTATCGTATCTATTTTTGACTTTTCCTTCAGATAATCGTCCAGACAATCCATAGATAGTCCGATTCTTTTACCGATTCTTTTACCAATGAATTTTCCTCATCTGGAAAACCCTTCCATTTTACAAAATACTCTTTCATTGCCCCTCGAGTTCTATCTTTTAATATTTTTTCAATTTCATAGAAATCATTACTATCAATTATCGCATCTGAGACAATCTTAAGTTTATTCAGTGGATAACTTTGTTTCATTTTGACACCTTTACTATTAGCTAAGATGTAATTTCCTTTTCCAGTCCTTCTAACTACTTTAAAAGACCCTCTAAATCGTGGTTCTAACTTACCTTGAATCATTGAGACTTTTAGAAAAACTTACATTCGGTTCTAACGACTCCAAGATAATGTTCTTTTCTTTATTTTCCGTTCTTCTTTGGATTTCTTGAGATTTCTCAATGTTTTGTTTGGCCTTTTGTATCTCGATTTCATTCATGTTTTTATTTGCATTGCTCTCTCCAATAGCTCTAATGATTGTTGACTTTCTTTTTAATCTACCCAATTTTCAAATCCATTTATTTTTCTGCCAAGCATGAGTTCATATGGTGTAAAACCTGTACTAGAATATTTTCTTGAGTTGTATGCAAGTTGGATGTAATCAAGCCATTTATCCAAATCTTTTTCGTTATTTTCGGGGTGTTTTCGTAGACAATTTATGATTGTTTGAATTGCTCTTTCGGTAGCCCCGTTTTTCTTTGGTTGGTAAGGTGAGGTTGTTAGCCGCTCTGTTCCTGTCAGTTTTAACATATTGTAAAATGTTTCATTCAAAAATTCTTTCCCTTTGTCGGAAAGCAGTTGTTTCGACGGATCGAAAATTGATACGAATTTAAAATAACAACGAGCAGATTCTTCGCCTGTTTTTGATTTAATTTCCATTAAAAACAAAAATTTTGTAAGCGGTTCTATAAACACAGCGATGCCTTTATATCCATCTTGTGATATTGGGAGTCCAAAGACGTAGTCGATTTTTACTCTATCCATTACCTCATTGATTGGTTTTCTATTACTTAACTTTGAATACTGAAGTCCAGAAAAAGTTTTTGGAGCAGAAAACAAAGGAAATCGTTGACCAAATGGAGATAAGCCTCGATCAAAAATTTAATGATTTCTTATATAATTTGAGGGGACAAGTAAACGTTCCCGGTCAACAGCATCAAGACGGAATGGCATCACAAGAGGACATTCAGTCTCAAGCTCAAGCCCTAAACCAAAATCAAAATCAAAATCAAAATGATTTGATGTATCCAATAGCTGCATTGATAAATGAACTTAGACTAAATAGGACTATGTTTCAGGGTTAACAAAAGATGAATTTTGGTAATCAACCGATTTATATCCATCTTGTGTTATTGGGAGTCCAAAGACGTAGTCGATTTTGACTCTATCCATTACCTCATTGATTGGTAAGGACATTGCTGGAGGAAATCAAACTGGAACTTTTTGATGCCGTACACAGACCATACAATTTGATATCTAAATTGTATATCTTGATGCATTCCTTTCCAGTAGTACTTATTTTGTAAATGTTTATAAGTCTTTCTACTCCAAAGTGACCTAAATAATGCGTTTCTTTAATTAAACCAGCTCTATCTTTAATTTTAGGAACTATTTTCCAATTAAATTCGTCCATATTATTTCTTTATAAAAGTTTGTCCCCTTGTAATGAGAATTTTTCTTTATTCTTTTCAATTTTCTTGCACTGCTTCAGTATTCAAAGTTAAGTAATAGAAAACCAATCAATGAGGTAATGGATAGAGTAAAAATCGACTACGTCTTTGGACTCCCAATATCACAAGATGGATATAAAGGCATCGCTGTGTTTATAGAACCGCTTACAAAATTTTTGTTTTTAATGGAAATTAAATCAAAAACAGGCGAAGAATCTGCTCGTTGTTATTTTAAATTCGTATCAATTTTCGATCCGTCGAAACAACTGCTTTCCGACAAAGGGAAAGAATTTTTGAATGAAACATTTTACAATATGTTAAAACTGACAGGAACAGAGCGGCTAACAACCTCACCTTACCAACCAAAGAAAAACGGGGCTACCGAAAGAGCAATTCAAACAATCATAAATTGTCTACGAAAACACCCCGAAAATAACGAAAAATTTTCAAAGACCTTATCGAAAATCACTGAAAGAACGAGAAATAATACAGAACGAAGTCAAAACAATGATGGATAATAATTTAATAGAAATTTTTTCTTCACCATGGTCTTCACCAGTGGTCTTAATACCAAAAAGAGATGTAAGTAAACGCTTTTGTATTGACTACAGAAAATTAAATTAAATCAGGCCATTACCTAGAATTGATGATATTTTGACAAGACTCAACGGTTCCAATTATTTTTCGACGTTGGACCTATATCACGATATTGGCAAGTAGAAATGCACCCTGATTCGGTTGAAATGACAGCTTTTTCTACACCCGATTGATATTACCAGTTTAAAAGACTTCCTTTCGGACTAAAAAATGCACCTGCTCAATTAAGTAGAATGATCTATCGGATATTTGGAAAAATGCCGTTCTGCGAAGTGTATCTAGATGTTATAATTATCCACTCGAAAACATGTAGTGATCATAAAGAACATATAAGACTGGTTGCAAAAGCATTAAAGGACAACGAACTTAAAATAAAACCTGACAAATGCTAATGGTTTGCAACCAAAATCAAAATTTTAGGTTTCGTGTTTACATCTTCGTCGATAGAAATGGATCCTTCGAAAATTCAAACTATATTAGAACGAAAATGCCCTAAAAATGTAAAACAAGTACAAGAATTTCTAGGTGCCACAAATTACTACAGAGTTTTTATTAAAGACTACGCAAAGATTTCCGAACCGTTGTATGCATTTCTTAGAAAAGAAGTAAAATTCATATGGGAAACTGAACAAGAAAAAGCTTTCAACACTCTAAAGGAAATTCTAATATCCGAGCCAATACTTAGACAACCAGATTTCAAGAGAAAATTTATATTACATACGGATGCCTCAGGATATGCAATCGGAACTATCTTATCTCTAACCGACGATAGTGGTAAAGAATACGTATGTTCGTATTCTTCAAAATTGCTAAAAGGAGCAGAAAGAAATTATAGCGTTACCGAAAGCGAATGCCTTGTTCGAGTATGGGTATAAAAGTAAATCACACCTTCTTAATGGACAAAAATTTGACGTAATTACCGATGAAATCGCCTTAAAATGGTTAATGTCTATTAAAGAACCAAGTGGAAGACTTGCAAGATGGTCTTTTTTTCTACAGACATATGATTTAATATTATTTATAGAAAAGGCTCAAAACATAGTAAAGCCGATGTTATTAGTAGACCTGTACTTACATGCAAAACTTTGCATAGTAAAGCCGAAAATGAGGATGTGTAAAGCCGAAAACAAAAATTCTTGACTAATACACAGATAAACCACTTTTAAATTATCTAATGCACAATAAACACTCTCCAGGATTATCTACAAATCAAGTAAAGAAAGTCGTAAATCAAGCCTCACGTTATACGTATGATGCAAAAGAAGATTCAATTTTTTATTTTGACAGAATGTATAGCGCACTTCTAGTACCAAAACCAGATCTAAGAACCAAGATAATCGAGAAAGCACATATGTTGAGCCATTTTCAAAAAGAAATAGTTAAGATAATAAGTGAAGAATACTTTTGGAAAAATCTTGACAAAGATGTAGAAGAATATATAAGTACATGTGATATTTGCAAACGAAATAACCTGATAGGGACCGAGTTTAACAACAGTATTGTGGATAATCTGATTAAGAGAGTAGGTGCCGAGCATGTTGTAACATCAGCATACCATCCTAGAACAAACGGTCAGGTTGAAAAATTTAATGGAGAACTTATTAAATATTAAGGCGACATTGCGAACCGAATACAGAAGACTGGCCAAAATGGATACCATATGTGTTATTAGTATATCGAACTCGAATCCATACATTTACATTATTCTCTCCGTTCGAATAAATGTTCGGAAGAAAAATGAATGGATTTAAGAATTGGTCATCTATTGATCCGGACCTTCATAATATCGAAAAGAATAAGAATAAACAAGTTTAAACCCAAAACAAAAGTAGACCTATTACTGAGAAAAAATTCCAATAGGATCTAAGGTATGAATTAGTATACCAGGTATACAAAATAAGCTTCACGCTAAGTACCGTGGTCCATTTACTGTAAAAGGTCTCACTAAAAATGACAATTATATCGTGATGGATGCATTAAAAAATAAGTTAACAGATACCTTCCCACGTCAACGATTAAAGTTGAAAGCACAAAGAAAATCGAAAAATCAAATGATGACGCATTTGAAGTGGAAAAGATTTTAGACCATAGAATGGATATAATTAAAAAGTATCTGTTCCTTATAAAATGGAAAAATTTTGAAGCTTAACATAACTCATGGGAACCAATCGAATGTTTTCTTGATCCAAAACTAATAGAAATTTATTGTAAATCTAAAAAAACAAAACTATTAACAAAAATAGAAAGAGAGGAATGCCTAGAAAAATAATTTTCAACACAACAAGAATTCTAAATATTTTAACATTATTAACCAGCTTGCTAATATATCCTATCGTATCATTTAGACTAGATATAGATTCTATGTGTGTGATACACCAAATTATAAAAATATTGCAAACACTCAAATATTAAACCTAAAAGAGGATTGTGCCATCAAACATCCAAAGACAGAGAATTTACTAGCAACAAATACTAAATTCAGGGATATAGAAATGTTGATAAAACAAAATATATATATAGATGGTTTAGGTTAAGAATGCAGTAAAAGGGTTATCAAAATAAGCACGTATACCAACTTCAACAAAGAAGTTGTCAACATAGTAAACCTTTGTAAATTGGAATGTGAAATAATGGCAAGTTCAAAAACATGCAATGGCCTTTTAATGTTTTGTAAAGATGGACATTGTTAATTTGATGAAAATCCAATTGAAAAGTTCAAGTGGCTAAGTACAGTTGTAATCACTGGATATTACTGCAAACTTCAAAAGATTAAAATAAAAAACAAGACTAAAATTTTTAATGAAATCTGTAATGCAGACAATTTAGAATGCAATCTAGGAGATTTAATACTTATATGAAATAAGGAAATAGTTAACTCTTGTCCATACAGAATATTTACTTCGCTAAAACTTAATAGACCATATGATAATATATTAAGCTACCCAAATGGCAATCAAATGTTTAAGGTAATTAAAAAATTAGTTGAATGTAATTTGAATATGTATGAAACAAGCGAAGAACTCTTCTTAACATATAATAAGAGTAACCTAACATTGCTGAAAGAAAATGAAAAAGCAATCCATGATCTAATGTTAGCCGATTCAGACTGCATCGAGCTTAAGACATTTACGATGATTGATAAGATTAAGGAGGAAATATGCAACTCGAAACTTTTAACTATTAAAGCTTTTCGAGAACATGATGACAGGTTTAACATACTCTTTACAAGCTAAGGACCATTCGTTCTTGATACAATAGACAGGATTATTTTTGCACCTAACTTCTCACAAATTAGTTACATAAATATTCATAGCTATTCGGATGGTACATTAGATCCACAGATAGAATACTGTCTTAACGATAAGATCGAGAAAGGCTATCTTACAAAAAATAACATTATTAGAAAAGAAAATACATTAATATGTAACAATAAAAAAATTGGATAAGAATAATAGGTGAGAAAATAGCAATTATTAATGAAAAAAATGTTACTATTATTAAATCAATCAATTCCTTTACGATCAATTCATTAGACAATGAGTTCGACAATTTGACTTTTGGTCACGATTCTTCAATTGATACTTTTAGCTTACTAGACTTTGAAAAAAATTTATATTTTTCTAAAAATAAAAGGAACAATATTATATACAGCTCTGTTTTTGATACCAAATTTATACATAATTTAAACGAAAAAATTACAAAAATTTATCGTTTAATAGAAAAAACAGGACTCCTAAGATTCATAACAATCATAGTCGTGGCATTCATGATTTTAATTTTTTACACTATGGTTGATGACGCAGAAGCTTTTATGGACAAAAACGACAGATTCAAACAACTAAGAAAACTAATAAGAGAAGAAGAAGTAAACGAATATAGTATCCAAGATAAATTATTAGATTTGAATCATAATCTTTTTTAAGAGAGATTAATTTTTCTTTATTCATCATTATAAATTTTTTTTCTCTTCTTTTTCTCTAAAGTTTTTATTTTTGAAATTCATCAAAGACGATGTGATTTTAAATGGGGGGATATGTTATCTTAAGCAATCACTTATTCATCAGCTTATTAACTGATGCACAAAGATAAGTGAGAATTATACTTGTCATGTATTTCAGAAGTTAGACGCTTCGAAATGCTGACAAATACATTTACCATTAAGCTTACATCTTGACTTAATTATAGGCTCGTGTTAATAACACGACCATTTAGGTATAAATAAGAATTCGATTATTAGAACTTCAACCAGAACGTTCATTTATTAAAATAAAGCTTTTAAAGATTAAACATTATTTTTTTATAAACCGGTTACAGTTGTTTAAGTCAAATTGAAATTTTTTTTCCTAAAAAAAGTCTCTTGACATGACTAAAATTTTTTTTAAAAATGGCCGCCTTAATACATGTTACGGATAAATACCTATTTTAAAAAAAAACAAAATTTTAAGTAAGTAAATGCTAATTTTCATTCATTTTCATAGTTCCAAGTCGCGTCTTTTAATTTTTATATCTATAGGTACTTCCAGAAAACTGGTATATTTATAAATTTAGAACATTATCGAGAGAAACAAAATTAAAATTAATCGATTTAAAAAATATTCAACTCTTTTTTTTCTAAGTTCAACAAAAAATTTAAAAAATTATTAGTGAAAACTTTAGAAACGTGTTTGAGTGCAAATTCGTTTTAAAAAGCGATTTTTAATCTAAATACTTAGTCGCTTTAAATTTTTTTGAGTTTCAAACGGAGTTCGCTGTAAAACCGACTCAGCCAATCAAGTTTATTCGTTATATGTAACAAGATAAGGTGCAACTTCCAATCTTAACAAGCACCTTGAGGACCATCAGGTTGTAAAAAATTGGATAAAATCTAATAGCAAGAGCCGAATAAGAGGGATACCGAAAACAAATTTAACCGATAACTAAATTTACTGAACTGACTTTGGTGAAATTTTTTTTGATATCAAATACAGCTATTCAGCAAAGTATTCCAAGTTTTATCTAAAACTAAAAAATCCTTTTTTTCGATCGTTTTTGACATATCCTTTTCCGCTTCCTCAAACATTTACAAAATCAATACTTCCACAGGTTAGGAAAACACTGAAAATTAATCAAGAGCGAAAATTAAAAGATGCCAATTCAATTTGTTTGATTATTGATTTGTGGTCAGATCAAAATATTGAACATTTTTTGGCTGTTGCAATGTGCCTGATGTACAAAAAATTTACAAGAAAAATTAGAGTTATAGGTCTGCAAAAAATGCTTAGACATTCTACTACTGAGACAATTTAATAAAACACTTGTAAAGTCATTAAGTAGTTTTAAGTTAGATAAAACGAAATTACTCGTGTTGTTTGTGATCAAAGTCCATCTCTTGTATTTTGACAGAACCAATTTAAAATGCC
>JAESIW010000203.1:1462960-1481400 GCA_016802295.1 Brachionus rotundiformis
AATTTAGAACAAAAAACCGCAGACCGGTTATACATTCTAACCGGATCAAATCTTAACCGGTTAAAAACTGGTTTCCTCTCACCGGTCGACCAACCCTAGTTATTGACATTTTAGATGTGTTTTTCAATTCGAGTAGTAGACAATGCTGACTGGTCTACTACTCGAAATTGGTCACAGTGGACTAAAGGCCATTAACAAAGTGATAAAGAATGAAAACTTTCCAAACCGATCCAAAAAGGATCTTTTTGCCAAATTAGCAGATGCAAAAAATTTAACAAAATCGTTATTAAAGCAGCATATCACCAAATTTCTCCGAAACGAAATTACAGCAAATCCTCATCTGTAAATTTGGTCTGTTTGTTTCTCATTCAATGCCAATGGTCATCAAAACTACCCCTGCATGTTTTTTCATCTAAACATGTTTTCAACGATTTATAATCGATAAATCCCTTAGAATTTATTTGAATGCTTAATTATGTTTACAAGCAGTGAAAAATATGGGATCAATTATCATTTGGACACTGTAAAGACTGTTCTAAATAAAAATTTTTAATCAAACTAAAATTAAAAAATTTTGTCATATTTTAAAAAATAAAATAACCTCACTTGTTTGAAATTGCGATGTCAAGTTATTTGAATGACTCAAATACTCAGATAAATTCTCCTGTCTTGAAAAGAAGGAACGAAAGTTTTGTATGGCAATAAATGAAAAAATATGAGAACAAAAAAGCTTGCCAAGTAATAAATTGTAAAGCAGAATACTCTTGCAAAACAAGTTCAAGTTCGCTGGCTACCCATTTAGCTAACTAGTCCAATTCAACCGAGTACATCAAAAAATATAGAAAAAAAAAAAAGATCATTGACTTTAATGGAGCGTTTGATTTTTAAAATTACAAATACAAAAAAAAATAATAAAGATGAACTCTCAACTTCAGTGATATTTACAATGGTGGAAAGAGAATAACAAAGAACTGCCTTAAATGGCCCAGATTGCAAGATTACTATTATGTTTAAACCTGGATAAGTTGAAAAATAAATTTAAATTTTTGTTTAAAAATAATAAAGAAGTCTACCGGTTTTAGATTTTATTTGTGCCCCCAATTTTAAAATTAATTGAGTAAAAAATCGAAAGAGAGTATTTTTTATTAGAATCAATAAAACTTCAGTTCTTTTTGAAGAAAAAAGTAAATTTCAAACTATGGTTAGCCTTTGGAAAGCAAAAAAGCGAAAAAATGAAACCAAGTTAACGTTTTTTCAATTTTGCTTTGGTTAAATATTATTTGCTTACACATTTTTTCGAAAAAAATTCTCAAATATTTAGAATTTTATTTATTTTTTAATTTTAAATGTTGAAGGAGATTGTTTTTAAAAGAGCTAGTGGTTATAAATATTCACCTTTTTTTTTAGGAATTTTTTAATTTTTTAATTAGGAGAAATACAAAAGGCAGAAGTATGGTGTATTTTGGAGAATGATTTACTTGGTGTCACTTGGATGGAAAAAGAGATAAGATGCATTAAATATATTCGTATTAAACATGTTTTGCATTGTGAAAGTTCGTCCTTTATTTACTCGACATTTAAAATCAAATTCATTTTCAAAATCTTCTTTTTTTTTTTGAACTTCTTAACTTTTTTATTTTTTTAATTATTATTTAATAGTTTTTTAAATTTTTATTTTTTGATACCATCTTAGATATTGCTCATTACATTTCAAGTTTTTATGGGCAAGTAATCAATTCATTTATGTTTTTTTGAAAAGATTTGAAAGATTTTTTAAATTAAATGTTTAAATTAAAGAGTTGTTAACATACAGTTTGCATTAGGTAAGCAAAAATTCAAATTTTACATTCACCCTTTTTTTTTACATTTTAAGTATATTTATGCAAAAAGTTATGTTAGATTCGCCATGATTTTTATTCTTTTTTTTACCAACTTGGAAACATTAATTAAATTTTTTTCCAAAAGAATAAAATAAATAAAAAAGTCTAAAAAAAATCTATCAAACAAGACCAAATTTGCTTAATTTCTTAGAAATTTAAGCAAGAAAAAAAGGGGGCACATTTTCAATAGAAATCCGATAGATTCTTTTAAAAAAAAAAATTCTTTTTTGTTATTTCCATTACCTAAATTTATTTTTGAAAATCGAAGTTTTCGAAAAATAAAATAGACTTATGATCTCGGTTTTTTAAAATCCAAAAAAATTCCAATCGATTTTGAAATCCTATTTTACTTTTAAACCGATTAGAATAACCGGTTATAGATCCAAACCGGTTAAAATAACCGGTTTTATTTATCGACCAATTTTTTAAAACCGGTTAGGTTTCTAACCGGTCGACAAACTCTATCAATAACTATTCTTAATTTTATAATAACTAATTAATAACCAACTAATTAATCTTTTACTTTATAAAGTAAATTATAGTTGTGCCAATAAAAGTATTGATAATCATATATTAATTTATAAGATATTTTATTTTGAAAAATCACATATGTTAATTTCAAAGGAAAGTGTTATATTATAATCGAATCTTACAACACCTTTCGTCAAAGCCTTCCAGTTTTTGATTTTCTCAACATGATTTCAAATAAAGCTCTTTAAAGGTGGTCGTGTCAAAGATCATCAGTTATTGAAAAAATTTTTTATAAATATTATTTAATAAATTAAAGCTGTTTTGAACTTGGTTGATCGATATTTTCTTATTTGATTTTAAAGCATTGACAATTTAAAGAACTAATTTTGACAAGCTCCCATTACATAAAAACTCAATGTAAATAAATTATTATTTGTAATTAAAACTCGAAAAATAATTTAAACCCCTAAATTAATAAATTTGGATTTGTAAGATTTCTATTACCTTTTTTTAAAATCAAAAAATTTAAAATTTTAAAAAAGAGTTTCTAAGCAACAATTTTTAAATTAGTTAAAATAAAATTAATTTTTAAAATAGTTTTATTGTTTAAAAATTTTGAAAAATCATAACTAAAATATATAGACAAGTGAATAAAATTAAATGTTTTATTTATGCAATGAAAAGTTATTACTTAAAATTACTTTTTCCTGTGACAATTTTTTTATTTTTTATACTCTATTTTAAACAAGAGAGACTTATTTATATACTGAAATTTGAAATTCAATCGAATCGAGGCAGAGATTATATTATTAAAGAAACGGAAAGACTTTCAAATCTTAAACTTGAAGAATATGATCCCGAATTGATTAAATTTGTCAGAACATTAATACACGAACCAAATTCAGGAAAAAGAAATCTGACAAATCCGAAAAAGGTCGACTTTAGCCAATACGGCCAAAGCGATTTTGTTGATAATCTATTGAAGAAACGAGAAAATGGTTTTTTTATTGAAGCAGGAGCTTACAATGGAGAGGATCTTTCAAATTCACTTTTTTTTGAAGTTCAAAGAAATTGGTCTGGATTATTGATAGAGCCAGTTCCGGATCTTTTCAAATCAATTATGTCAAAAAAACGACATTCATATGCAATTAATGTGTGCATCGCGGAAAAATATCCGACTGTTGTTCCATTTCGAATAGCAAAATCAAAGTCTTTATCAGGAATAAGTGATTTGATGTCCAAGAAACATCAAAATAGAATTGGTAATGTTTTTGAGGAAGTATTAATACCGTGCTTTTCAATCAACACAATATTAGCTAGCTTAAACGTAAAAAAAGTTGATTTTTTCTCGCTTGATTTAGAAGGGGCGGAGTTAAAAGTTCTTAAAAGCATCGATTTTAAAAAATTTTATTTTGATTCTATAGTTGTTGAGCATAATGGAGAACAGCCAAGAAAAAATGACATCGACAATTTTCTGATTAAGAATGGATACAATATAACAAAATCAAATGGTCAAGATGATTTTTTTTTAAAAACTCATTAAATTTTTCATAAAAACAACTTAAAAAATACTTTTTAAATATTTTTATCATTTTTACTGATCAAATTATTAAAATAAAAATATACCTTACCAATAAAGTTGTAAAAATAATTTCTAATTTTTTAATTTAAAAATCAATTTTATTTTTAAAAAGAAAAAATAAGAGAAAAAAAGCACACCATGTCACATTATACAATTTAAAAAGTTAAAATTAGACCAAAGTAAATGACGCGTCAACAATGATACCGCTGGTAATTTAAGTAGACTTTTTTTTTGCAGTAAAATTTGAATTTTTTTATTTTAAATTTCCCTTTTTTATTCAAATATCAAGTAAATATATTTAATCAAAAATTTTAATCAGAAAAAAATTCCAGAATCTTTCAAAAAAGTCTAAAAAATGTCAAAAATGACACTGTGACCATTTGAGTGTTAATTTTAATTATGACCTTGTATTAATCTGATTTCTAACTTGAGTGTTGATTCCAATATATTTTTCAACTACAATTTAAATTACCGTTTAAATGAATAATTTAAAATTTAGTAAAAAAAAACAATTTTTTTAGTTTTTTGAATTTTTGATATAATTTCAACACTGTTATCAAAAATATTTTTGAAAAAAAAAATTGCAATTCTTTATAAATAATTTTGATTATCAAGAAAAAAAGTGAAAAATATATATTTTACAATAATCTAGGGAAATTTATGTAAATTAGTAAATAGAGTCTTAAGAGCTGTAGCTTTTGATCTTTTTTTACCAAGATGAATTGTTTGAGATCTATCAAGAAAATAATTGGAATTAGAAAAAAAACCTAAAATATTTTTTTCAAACCCAAACTGAAATAATTTTAAGAGAAGAATATTGGGATCAATCACGTCAAAAGCTCTACTAAAGTTATCGATATTCATGGCAAGATCATCTTTTTTTACATAATTACAATATTGCTTTTAAAAAATTTGAAGGATACTTTATTTATTATCCAAAATCTTAGTAAAAATTTTTCCTAACAATCAAAAAGACTTTTTTTTTTAATTTAGAAAAAAACTATTTACCTTTGAGTGTGAGTGATGGTGACTCAAAAAATTTGATTCATACTAATCACACTCAAAAAACAGTTTCAGGTGGTTCAGGTCTGAGACATAATTAATAATTTTAAAAAATATAAAAAATTATAAACAATTTTGTATTATTCTATTTACTGATAAAATATTCAAAAATAAACTTAGTCTGCAAAATTTTTTTTTTTAAATCTTTTTTTTATTTAATTTTTTAATTTGGAATTTTTTTGTTGACCAGTTTTTGTAGCTAGGTTTTATTTTATTTACATTTTCTTTTAAAATCGTTGCTTGGGAATAAACAATATTAAATCAGTATGTACTGAAAATTAAAAATTTAAATTTATATTTAATTTTGTAATGATAATTTGTCTTTGTTTTTAAACCGTTTTCCCAAACCTCGTTGACCCTCTCATGTATCAAATAAAAATCTCTTCAATTATCAATTAGATGCTATAATTAAATAATTGAAGGTGCTTTTTTTTTAGATTCAAATGAAAATAAAATTGTTTAAAATTATATTTTTTATCTTTTTACTTGTGGTCATTTTATTAACAATTATTCCCAATAAAATTATTCAAAACTTTGATTTTTACATCCCAAATATAAATGCTCGGAATTCTGATTTGCCAAACGTGATAGTTGTCATTGGGACTCGACCAGAGGCGGTCAAGTGTTCTCCTCTTATTTCAGTGCTCAAAAATAACCACTACAAGACGAGACTAAACCTGATTGTCCTCAGCACAGGACAGCATAGGGAAATACTTACCGAAACACTCAAATCGTTCAATCAATCGGTTGACATAGATTTGAACCTAATGACCAAAAACCAAGATTTGAGCAGATTTTTTGAGCTTTCGTTCAAAAAAACAACTGACCAATTTAAAAAGATAAAAGATATCAAGCTAGTCATTGTCCAAGGGGATACCACTACAGCTTTGGCAGCGAGTCTGGCCGCTGCCTACATACACATACCAGTGGCGCATGTCGAAGCTGGTCTTAGATCCTATGATTTTGAGAATCCTTTTCCAGAAGAAGAAAACAGGCGCATCATCGATTCAATCTCGACTCTTTTGTTTGCGCCAACTTCTTTTGCCAAAAAAGCTCTGCTCAAAGAAGCCGTTTGTAATTCGAATATTTTTGTCACTGGAAACACGGGCATTGATGCTTTTAAGTCATTTAATTTAAAAAAAGCAGCAGTTATGCTACCACTTGTGGCACATTTGGTCAAGTTTAAACAACAGTCGCAAAGAAAGAAAATTATTATTCTAGTTACAATGCATAGGAGAGAAAATTACAAAAATGTAGAGTCCATGTGTTTGGCAATTCGAAAAGTGGCAAACAAATATTTGAATGAAGTGCTGGTTGTGTTGCCTGTTCATCCAAATCCAAATTTTCGCACTAAAATAAAAAATCTCTTGAATAATTCGTCAAATATTCATTTAGTTGACCCCATACCATATGATTCGTTTGGTCACGTGCTCAATGTGTCCGACATTGTGGTAACAGACTCAGGTGGCATACAGGAAGAAGCGTCGACAGTGGGAAAACCGGTCATTTTGATGCGAGACACAACCGAAAGACCAGAAGGCGTCTACCTTGGAACAATTCGACTTACGGGTGCTCAAGCTGCCAATATTGAGTCATCAGTAGAGACACTAATTCAGAAAATTAAAAATTCTGACTTAAAAGACCTGAAAAAGGACATTTTTGGTGATGGCAAAGCATCGCAGCGCATTGCTTATTTAATTGAGCAATTTGTGTACAAAAAATTACCACTGAATAGTCAGGAGTGTTCGACCAAAGCAAGACAAGACTCAATTGCCAAAGAAGTCTATCAAAAATTTTCCAATTCTACCAAAGATATTAATTTGAGTCTGCAAGAGCTACCTATTGGACAGAATGTGGCAGAAGAAAAGTTGAAAGAAAAATTTCTACCATTCGAAGTTAGGAAAAAAAAACTGCAAGAGCTAAGCGTTCCAAGGGAACGACTGACAATGAGCCAACTTTTTTCATTGCCAAGCAAGTACCACATATCCAAAAAAAATGACGAAGAATTTTCGGTGACATGTGTGGTTAGCTTGTATAAAAGAACAGGCCTGGCTGAAAGATGGATAGACTCTTTGCTAAATCAGACTCATCCTCCCAAAGTAATTTGGATAGTTTACTTTGCATCACCAATTTCCGCTCAATTAGACAAGGAAATTGACCAAATTAGAAAAAATTTGAGTCAAAGGGGCGTCAAGACTGCCATTTATGTCAACAAAGGTGACATGCAGCTAAAATACTTTGGACGATTTCAGCTTGCCATGCAAGTTAAAACAAACTATGTGGTTGTTTTTGATGACGACTCGATTCCACAAAATCGTTTCATTGAAGCTTGTATGCACACAATAAATACTCAAAATTATAATGGCATATTAGGCACCAAGGGCACACCGTTCGAAGAGAACGGTTTCTTTGGTCC
This sequence comes from Brachionus rotundiformis, assembly GCA_016802295.1. Lineage (NCBI taxonomy): Eukaryota > Metazoa > Rotifera > Eurotatoria > Ploima > Brachionidae > Brachionus > Brachionus rotundiformis. The sequence goes on from JAESIW010000203.1 coordinate 1,470,372, forward strand.
TCTAACCCAAACGGAAACAATTATTGAATCCGATGTGGTTGGTGGTAGTTGGTTCATGAGAAATGAATGGGTAAAGTTAATGTTCAGGGACAAGATGTTTACATGGGACACTGGAGAGGACTGGCATTTGAGTGTAAATGCCAGAAAATATGCCAATGTGAGATCGTTTGTTATGCCGGTGAATAAACAAGACAATTCTACGAATGGATACACTGATGACTATTTGAAAATTAGCCAAAGTGGAGACACAAATGGTCAAGTCCAGGATCAAAGAAAATTGCTTCGCATGAAACAAAATGTCAGAGGAGATAGACACATCAATTCGTACCAAAATAGCCCCAAAAGTATTCTAGTCTTTGCCGAGAACAAGCAAAATGCCATCGATCTTGTAAGCCTTTTGAACCAATGTTTAAATCAGTCAATTAATATGGTACTAGCTGTTCACAATAATCAACAAGTTCAAATTAATGAGACAGATTTAAAAAGGGTCAAAATTCTCAAAGATTTTATGATCGGAAGAGATCACAACTCAAACGACACACTTCTGTCCCAATCATCTCAAAGTTTCTACCATTTTGAAATGATTGTTCAGCAAACTCAAAGCACCGGCCTAGTGGTAATCGGCTCATCGGCTAATGCGCCAACTGTTGGCACAGTTACTGCTGCTCGTCTCCTACAATTTCCCATTCTGAACGTCAACTTGAAAAATCAAGTCAAAAACAAATTTATCAACCAGATAATTAATGATTTGGCCACATGGAATATTGATGTTGGATCAGATTTGCAACTGGATTTAGCAGATAAAATAAACATTAAAGATATAATAGGATTTTTTTTTAAATAAAATATCAAAATATTCGGCATTGTGAAATTTGGAACATAAATAAAAACAAAATATCAAAAATGCCAAAGCTCAGAAACATGTTCCGAGAATTGTAGCACTTGGTACATCTTTTGTACCAAGAATATTATGATTGTGTAAAATTTAAAACTCTGTGTACAAAGGATGTACCAGGTGTTTAAACTTACAGTGCATGTTTTGCTTTTTCAGAACTTCAGCTTTAGCATTTTTGATATTTTGTTTTTGTACTAAAATTCACTAAGTTCTGAATTTCGCAGACATATTGCAGAGTTTTGCAGAATCATAATATTGCTGGTACAAAAGATGTACCAAGTGCTTCAATTTACAGATCATTTTATGCTCCTTTTGAACTTGAGCTTTGGAATTTTTGATTTTTGTTCCAAATTTCACAATGCCAAAATATTCTCACAACAGCCAGCTTCAAGCTGGTCGGCGATTTTATGTTTTTTTATAATTTTTATTTGTGAAATTAATTTTTTTTAAATTAATTTATTAAAAATATTAAATTATTTTTTTTAAATGTTTAGTTAATAATTCATAATTCGGAAACACTGAATATTTAAACAGGCCCATTAAAATCAATACCACAAAAATTAGAAAAAAATACGCCTATGATTTTAATTTTTTTAGCCCAATTGTCAATAAATTCGCTAATTATTAAAATTTAAAATAAAAAAATTAATCTACCCTAAATTAAGAGTCAGGTCTTTTAATACACTGTTGTTTACTTATTCACCGTAGTTCTTAGACAATTTTTAAATGACGACAATAATTTCTAGAAATTTAAAAAGAAAATTTTTTAAAATTAATTTATATTATATTTTATTTGAGATATATATTGAAATGCTCTCTTAAATATAATTTAAAAAACTCCATATTAAATTAATCCACTGCAAATTAAATTAATTAATTATTTCTTGAATAAATGAATAAGATTACTAACTAATTTTGCTCTCTTATACTAATGGAATGATATGATAAAATAATTAAATTAATACAAATAATAATGAGTTGTACTCTGAATAGTTTTAATTTTTGTGAATCATTAGAAGAGTTTGAGAGATCATTAAAATAAAAATCAATGAGACACAGTGGCATTGAATCCGATGAGTATGAGATTGAGGAAGAAGAATTTGTAACAGGTTAGGACTTTCTCAAAAAAAATATGAAAAAAAAATAAACAAATAAAGTTTCCTTTTTTTAAATTTTATGCATTATTATATTTTTTGTGGTTTTCTTAATAAAATTGAGGAAAAAACTTTAAAATATGTAGTAACTGAATTAGTTTTTCCTAAACTTTAAGAAAAACTAATTCAGATTCATTTGAAATGAATCTAAATGCTAAGTTCGTCAAGGCCGTTCTAAAAGCGTTGACACTCGACACATTTACCATATTTTCTGGAAGCTTATTGCAATGCTTTGCCACTTATTTAATAAAGAAAATTCTAATAAATGCTTGAATTCCTGATGACTGAAAGCTAGCTATTGTTAATCCTTTATTCAAAAAAAGATAATAAATCAGACATTAACAATTGTAGGGCTATTTCAGTTCTTTCTCTAATTGCAAAATTGTTTGAAAGATTATTGGCTCGTCAGAATCTCAAGCTATTTTGGATCCAACAATATATTTTTAAATGGGCAGCATGGATTCAGAGTTGGGCATACATGTCAGACTGCATTTTACGAATATCTAAGTGAATTAAATCCAGCATTTTTGAGTTTAGAAAAGCTTTTGACGTGATCGATCCAAATCTTCTTTTTTTGAAATTATTTCATTTTGGATTTAGCAATAATTCTTTAGGTTTTCTTTCAAATTATTTTGTCAATAGATCTCAAATAGTTCATCTGGAAACGAAAGATCAAAACCTACATCTCTAAAGTTAATTGTTCCATTGAAGACCAGGATGGTGAGGATAAACAAACGGTTATTGAAATCATAATGGAATTATGCGTACAAGATGTGAATGAGAAAGTGAAAAAGGTTTTTAGACGTGATAAACACTTGCGTAATATAACATTGATCTTTGCTAATGAAGACATGAAGATCCTTCTCAAGAGGTGTTTTAGAATACTAGATTGAAAACTATCTTTTGCTTATAATTAATAAGCAACTTTTTTTTTAATTTTTTAAATTATTTTATATTATTTAAATAAATGAAGAGTAAATCGGTCTTTATGACAATGGCACTAGCCTGTTGATTAAACTTGAAATGAAAAATTATGTAAACAAATAACTGTATTAACTTAATAGTTTTTTATTATTACAATCATATTTACAATAACTAATTATAATAATTTAATTAAAATGGTACAATATTAAAATATTAGGCATAAATTTTTTAAATAAAATTTTTCAACCAATCTTCCATAAAAATTATATAAGAATATATTATATTATTATTATTATTATTATTTAAATTTTTTTACCAAACAAAATTAAAAATTAGCCTGAAAAATTAGCTCTGAAACGGTTGAAAAAGGCGATAAATAACAAAGTATCTTCTTCCAATGTTGCTTCTATAGCAACCTTAACCATAAAATGCTCTGAGCCAAGATTCATCTTTTGGTTTAAGTGCATGAATTAAAATTTCGGCTCAGGCATAATTCATAATATCATAATTTATACTTGAAAAAATAATTATTGAGCTAAATTATTATAGCTTGCCTAAATCTATCAAAAAAGGAATGGAAAACGACTCCACACAGCCTATTGATATTCCAAGATTAAACAACACTAATCAATCTGAAGAAGAAGATGATGATGATGAAGATAATGATGAAGAAGAGCTTAGCGATAGCGATCATAAATTCGAAAGCTTGTTAGAGCTCAATTCACCTATTAAGAAGACAATACGCAAAAAGACCAAGAAGAAAAAGCTCAATAAATATCATATTAAAAATTATCTTCCAGTAAAAGGATCCAGACTGGTCAATTCAGCTAGTTACATGTACATTCAAGAAGAAGATTTGACCAGCTCGATTCAAGATTCCCAGGAGACTTTTAACGAGAGGATGGAGGAAGCGCCCACTTCACAAACGGAAAAGGTCCTCTTCAGTCGATCACTCAGCGTTGACCCTTTTGATCGCGAAAAATCCAAACAGCACGTAGAAAACCTGCTACGACTGGCTTTTATGAACACGCATAAACCACGCCAGCTGGCACCTCCTCCGACTCCTCTAAGCTCCTCGTTGCCTCACCAAACATTCTCTCCCCGACCCAGCTTCAACCCCATGATCAGTATCGACAACAGCAACAAATTGAAACAGTCTGAAGCCATTTGGAAAGAGCTGTTCGACTATTTTGACTATTACAGTGACAGGTCCAAGTCAATGGAAGAGCTGGACGAACGCATTAGGAAAAAAAGAGCCGAAATAGCTCCCAAAATAAACATTATTCTTGGCCTTGACTATTCGAGGATAAAACATGTGATGGACACGGAGATCAAGCAGACCATGTTCTCTGTCCTGGACTATTCCAAATTGTACGAGAACAAGGTCTACATTGACCAATTGTGCTACCTTAATCTGCTCATTCAAGACGATTTGAACAACATTTGCTACATTGAGAGCCTGTATCCATCGATCAGGTGCCTTAAAAGTGAACAGGCGTTGTACGCCGACCCAAAGTTTGACTCAACTGCCAAGACACTGCTCCTCTGGCACAAAATAGTCAAAGACCTAATGCTCAAATCGGACCAGTTAGGTTTGTGAATTAAGTTTTTATTTTAAATCAGCTCAAATTAATTTAAATAGCAAAAAAGTGTAATTTCTCAACTAGGTCTATGACGTAAATAAGAATATAGGCTGAATTTATTTTAATTTTGTTTAGATTAGGTTATAAAATTTTCATATGGATTTTTTAGTATCTTATTTATTTAAAGAGATGAATGCAATTAAAATAATTCTTACCATTAATTTAGGCTCTTGGCTAAACTTAAAAATGAATTTAGAATAGTTAATTAAATTTATGGATATAAGACAATTAATAAATTATAGTTAAAAAACTTTAATTTAAAAATTTTTTCTTATTAATATTAAAAGTATTAAAAGTTAGAAAGCTTGTATATAATAATTATGAGGCCTTAAATATTTTTACAATTGGTACAAAAATGACTTAGAAAGATTGCTTGTTTTTTATTTTTTTATTTTTAAAAAGTAATTTTTCAATGGATTTTTGGAGTTCTTTTTTTTAAATTGGCTTTACCACACTGTTTTCTTTTATTCTTGAATATGTTTAGTTTTCTAGATCACTTTCTAAATTAAGATAAATTTTTTAAAATTCAAAGTTGTCTAAATTTAATTATTATTTTATTTTATTATTTATAAACGTTCCTTTTCTTGTATATTTCAGTTTTATTTATAATTGACTAAAATCTATTATCAATTTTTAATATTCTTTAAATATGAATTATTAAAGACATATTTTTAGATCAACCAGACACTACTTTTCTTTAAATGAGTTAAAAATTAAAGATTCCTAAGGCATTCTGTGATCGATCAAAATATGAATTCCCTATTCAAATTATCAATTAATTGATTATTTTTTATTAAATTATGTATTGATAAATAAAATCAATCAATGATTAATTCGAAATATCATTTAAATTTAAAGAGATTATCTTAAAATATTTGAATCAATCTTTAATTAAATCTAAGTAAATTTAAGTAATTTAATGTAACAAGCTTTAAATTTTATGTAAATTGAATTAAATTTACATACACTTAAATACTTAAGTATATCCTTTTTAAGTATCATCAATTCTTTCAACCCATCGATGAGATCAATATAAATTTAAACTCATTTTTTTTAAAGTTTACTTTGGATTTATTTCAAAAATGTTTATAAACTGGCATTCAAAATTAAATTTAAAAATCAATCTAATCAATAAGTTGAAAAAAAATTTTATAGAATTGCTTATTTTTCAAATTTGCATAACATTCATAGCGTGTTAGATTAAAATTTTTTTAATTTATTCAAAGATTTATTTTAATATCTAAAGATAAAGTCTTTGAACAAGAAAAGAACAATTAGAAAAACTAAAATTATTCTAAAATTGGGTAAAAGAATTTCAATTAGAAAAGATAAGAGAATATTTCTTGATTTAGGTATTGCGAATTTCAAAAACAAACAGAACAAAAATTCTTTAAATTTTGATAAATTAAAATTTACTAAAATAAAATATATTTATATACTGAAACATAGTGCAGCATACAGCATACTTTGTTGCATCTTTTTTACCAAAAATAAAAACTTAGTTTCCTTTTTTTAGGTAAACAAAATCAATGATCAATTTAAGTCTTGTTGATGCTTTACTTTTTGTCTCTTATCTACATCAGAAAAATTATTTTGGGTAAAAAAGACCCAACAAAGTATGTTGTAGTATTTTTTTAATTATGTTCTATTTTAGTAAATTTTAATTTATCAAAATAAGAATTTTTGTTCAGTTTGTTTCTGAAATCCACAATACCCTTGATTTATTAAGAAGGATTTTATTTATTTTTTACGAAATTTAGTACAATAAAACAGAAAAATATGTTTAAAAATTTTAAGGCCCTTTTTTCCTTATGTTAAAAACTGGTTCTGTTGATTCGACATGGTGCAATATTGATAATTGCATCAATTGTTAAAGTTTAATGACTTTCAAAATTCTTATCGTTCAAATAGATTGAAATTTGATCTTATATCAATTTTCAGAGATTTAAGTTCTTTTTTTTCCCAAATTTCACAATACACATTCCAATTTTTTGAAAATTTTATTGAAAGGATCATTAAATGAACGATAGGCAAATCAAAAGGATTTTAGCGCTAGATAGAATGATTTGTGGAAAATGACAAAAGAAGGACTGAGTTTCTGGATAAAATATTCTTAAAACAATATTATTATTATATTTTATTAATTATAAAAATTAATCTAAGCAATCAATGTTTGCCAAATAAAATCATGGATAGACAATACGATTTAGCTATTAAAATACCATTTTCCATTTTTTACTTTTAATTATTAAAGAATCCTAAAATAATATCTAAATTAAATACATTTAACACTTAAAATTTTCTTATAAAATAATTTTGATAGAATAATAAATTTTTTAAAAAAATATTCTAAAATATTAATTATAAAAAAGGCAGATTTTTGGGCTTTGCCAAACGACCAGAGTATTTTAAACATTGGAATTGGTTCGAACAGCGGTTGAACTATTCGCGTAGTGAATACGAAAAAGTTCAAAACTGGCTAAATGAGAACATTACGCAGAATCACAGCAGCTCAACATTGGTCGAAACGGCCAGCAACCACTCGACCGACTCGCTACCTCTCGTATACATAAGAGAGCCCACCTACACCTCCCTAGCACCGAGCCCAAGCGAAACAAATGTGTTTTTAAGACAAATCAGCTATCTGATCAAAGGCCCTAGCCTTTCCCAAGACCAAACCCCCCAGTCAAACTTATCTCTTAACTTTTTGTCTAGTCGTACCTCGCCAGACTCGCTGAACATGCAGCAAGAGCACTTATTTCCTGTCATCGTACACCATGTGGACTCGTTTATTAGAAAATCGGCGACCAGGAACAGTCCCGACCCGAGTCCATTACCAAACGAAGAGGTCAAGTTTACTTTAAATGAACTCGATGGTGAAGAGACCGAAGAAGAAGCTGAAAAAACCGAAGAAAAACAAGAACAAGAGCTAAAACCAGTGATGCCAGACAACCAAGACTTGACCACTAAAAACAATCGCAAAAAACTCTTCCGCGAATTTTTGCGAAAGCGATTGCGCAAATTTGGTCTCACCAAAACATGTGACAAAATACGTGAAGTAGTCCTAACATCTCTATCACATGCACTGCTCGCTTTACAAATAGACAAGTGCCAAAAAGCAGCCATTGAACAACTCAGCGATTACCATTTGATACCATTGCATCACAAAACCAGCCAAATGATCCAACAATTCTACCATGACGAAGAGTCAATTAAATTTGGAGTACAATCCGAAGCGTTCACTCGCCTCGGCCTACCTTCCTACCGTCCTCTGTTCATCTACTTAAACAACGTGATCCTGGAATTGATGCATTTGTGCATCGAAATGCAGAATGAGAACAAGGGCGCCATAAATCAGCATCTAGAATCCAAGTTTAGCTTACTGAGCATTGAAGTGCTAACCAACGAGTGCCGTGAGTGCATCGAACAGGCCATAATAGTACGCCAATTCTACTACCACATGATCTATTCAGTGTTCGATTTGGACGAAATGGACATACAGCAACAGCTCGAAAATGACCTGTGCTCATTTGATGATGACCTAAAGCGCACAATATCCATCTATTTGGACTTTATAACCAATTGGGTTCAAGATTTGGTCCGGGTGGGAAACTTTTCCAAGGCATTATGGGTGCTGGACAACGAGTGGAGCTTTTGCAAGAACAATTTGTATTTTGTCACAGCCACAGAGGACATCTATGCCAGCCGCTTCTGCAACATGGGCATACACATGTACGAATCTCTTATAAACATGTTCAACATAATTGACAACAAGTACAAGGAACCGCTGAGGATTGAGATTGATAGTTTGCTGTGGGACGAGCGCTACAGGTCAGTTGGTGTAGATTTGTCCTCTATTTCGCTTCCGGTCTCACAAGAACAGGCCGAATCTGACGAGGACAATTTGGCAGATGACTTTTTGACCAGACAAACGTCCTGTTCTTCAAACGAAAGGCTAAATTTGAATTTCAATGAGTTCAAAGAAGAGATAAACAAGTTTAGAAAGTTTTGTTTGAGAACATTGGAGTTTACAGGCGAGTTTTTGGACGATCTTGAACTAGCGGCCAAATATGAACTTGCCCATGATTTGCAAGCATTGCTCGACAAGCTGCACTCAAGCAACCACGTGCTGGTCAACTTTACCAATCAGGAACTTTTGAGCGACTCATCTGAATGCTCATTTTTGATATTTGTACCCAAAGAGTTTGCCAAGGACAAAATTCAGATTGTTCGCTTGCTATTTATAATCAGTGAAAAGGACACCTATGAGCCAAAAGAACAAGATATGGAAAGAATGACCAAGAGTGAAACAGTTCGTCGCTTAAGCAGCTCAAATTCAATATTTGACCCGTCTGATGATCAGCGGGACACAGTGTTGCGCAAATTGTCCGAATTTTCAAAAAAAATCGGACCAGTGGTCAGTCCCGGGTCTTCGCCGGTCCAGTCTCAGAACAGTGCGTTTATAATCAGTCCATCGCACAACACAAACGCCTATTTGCTTTACTTGAAGCTCAATGATCCAAAGGAGGAATGGAATTGGCGCGGACCCAAGATAGACTTGCATGCATCTAGACCAGTTAGACTCTCGCTTTATCATCACCAAAAACCAAAGATACCAGAGACTCAAAAGAAAATATTGTACTTAATTACATCAAAGCAGTCTGTTTTGATTGAGAAGAAAATTCTTTTAAACCAAATTCTTCAAGGTATTGTGCAATGTTTTTATTTAAATCATTTAAGCACAGGTTTTGTAAGATTATGATTATGATTTAGAAAGTTAATTTTTGACAGTTATTAACTAAGCAAAAAAAAAGTTGACACATTTTATTTAAAAAAAAAGATTATTTTGATAAATTTTCCACAAAAAAAATAATTTAAATTTAAATTCAATCATTAAACTTGTATTTTTTAACTAATCTATTTATTTTTTTTTCATCAAAATCATTCAATGTATCGCCTAAATAATAAATCCAATGAGTTAAAAAGATCATCCATTTTCAAATTTACAAACAAATAATTTTTTATCTTTTAAAAATAAGAGTGATTATTTTTTTAAATTTGCTTAGTCAAAATACAGTATTGCACTTTTTATTACTCATTGTAGGATTTTTTCTTACCTGTATTAATAAACTATTTCGGTTCCTATAAAAGTAAGCTTTCTTAGTCTCCCAGGCCTTGTTGATTCCTTTGGTGCTATAGATATCATTAATTTTTCTTGTTGTTTTCACACATTTTTTTGATATTCCTACTAATTTTGCTATTTTCCTATTACTTTTGGTCTTTTCTTTTAGTAGACCAATTATCTGACATCTAACTTTATTGGTAACGCTTTTTTTACCCATTTTTTTTACCAAGATTGCTAATATCTTCGGGGTGTAATTTATAATGTCACAGGCACTGAGCAGAAAGTTTTATAGCAATGTTTCATATATGAATCTAACACTTATTGCATAATCTTTAAATTAAGATATTTACCAATTCATTTAAGCTAATTTATCGATTTCTAATTAGAGACTAATGATGTGCGTCTAAACTTTTTTGCAAAAATTTTTGACTCACATTTTTATGGCTTTTATTTAATTTCAATTTTTGAGATAAGTTTAAAATCGAATTATCATATATTTTATATCAATTTGAAGGGCACAGTTACCGTAATGCCTTGCCCCCTAATGCATTGCACTTTAAACCAGAATTCTGGATTTTAATGCTGCATTTAACCCACTTTTTTTTCCAGATACGCTTCGACTAAAAATGCTGCAGTTAATGTCAAAATTTTGGTAAAAATGCCGCATTAAATATGTAAAAAATAATAAAAATTTTTATTATTAATTTTAATTTTTTTTATTTTTTAATTTTGATTATTTTTACATATTTTTTACATATTTAATGCGGCATTTTTACCAAAATTTTGACATTAACTGCAGCATTTTTAGTCGCAGCGTATCTGGAAAAAAAAGTGGGTTAAATGCAGCATTAAAATCCAGAATTCTGGTTTAAAGTGCAATGCATTAGGGGGCAAGGCATTACGGTAGTTTAATTAAAAACTGATTTTTATTTTGTATATTTCTAAAACAAAACTTAATATTTTTATGTCTTACGAATTAAACTTATTAAAAAAACTTGTGCGTCTAAACTTTTGTGCAGTACTGTATAATTATGTCGAAACGACGGTTGTCTAGTGTTGCGCAATTTCCGTCAAAATGAAGACTTACCTTTTTGTAAAATTTTGCTAAATAGCACAGAAAAAAATGCTAAATATATTTTTGTAAAATAGTTAAAAACTGGCTCTGTAGAACCGATTGTTGAATCAACTTTCAAAATCTGCTAATGCAGTGATTGATTTTGTACCGTTTTACATTTACAGAACCAGTTTTTACTTTTGGCTTGTATAAAATATTTAACATTCTGTTGTT
>JAESIW010000203.1:1481722-1495026 GCA_016802295.1 Brachionus rotundiformis
GCAGTGATTGATTTTGTACCTTTTACATTTACAGAACCAGTTTTTACTTTTGGCTTGTATAAAATATTTAACATTCTGTTGTTTGATGTTAAATAACAAATTTCACAATACTTAAAATTCATAAATAGTAATACGCCTTTTCCAAGCCTAGCGATGGCACTCAAGTGCTTACTTGAAGATTCTCTGGGCGAGTTCACTCTTTTCTCTGAAATAAGTCCTCTCTGAATCATCGTCCCTAATAAAATATTGCCTGTACATCTATAGCATTCACTGATTGATAAGCTTTTCCACAATTTTACACAGCGAATTGTTTCTTGGTCAAGTATATTTTCATGTTGTGTAAATTTTTTAGACTAAAATCAAAATTAATATCATAAGACTTAAGGATTCCAATCTGTCTTCACAAGACCTGGTTCTTGTAGAGTCAATCAGTTTTATCACTCTTTTTTGTACTTTTTCAAGAATTTAAATGTCTGATTTATCAGTAGATATAAAATTTATTAATTCGTTCTACATTTGAAAAATGATTAAGCTCTATAAGCTAAACTTATATACAGGACATCTTCAAAAAAGTTTAGATTGTTTATGAGCAGTTTAAGCAGATTTTATGAAGGTCTTTAAAACCACTCAGACACCCAGTCAACTTTTTTTAGAAACGCACTGTAAATAACAACAATTTTCAAGTTAAACCATGATAAGTTGACTAAAATCAAATTATTTTTTAGATAATAAAGATTAAATAACAAAATTTAATTTATTTAACAAACATTCTAAATTTTATTTGAATTTTTAATAGATAAAAAATTATTTTCTTAAGGATCAATAAGCTTGATAAAAGAAAAAGCTTCATTTCACCCATCAATTGATGAATCAATTACAGACTTAAAAGATAAGATTTACGAACTTAGAAAAAGCTGTATGAATTGGATAAAAACAATTGAAAATGAACTAATTCCAAATTTGTCTAATGATCCAAATAATGTCTTTCTAGCTAAGATAGAGCGGAATGTGAATGAAATATTGCGGGTGTCTTACATATTTGGAATTGAACTCCAAAACGACATTATTAAATTCATGACACAGAACCGGGCCAAGTCGTTTGCCGAAGGACTGGCCGAGTTTTCTATCCAGTGGTGTGATTACATTGTGAGCAGGACCGACCGAGGGAATGGAAGAACTACGAGGCCTTGGGCTGCAAACAAAGGATTACACCTTGTACAAGTAGCCGTAGCTCATTCTGTTCATTTGAGTAGTTGGGACTTTTCTCGTTTAGCTAAAGCAATTCAGAAGTGTTTTAAACACTTAATTGGTGATAACCAAAATCATGGCGAATGTCTCATGAAACCATTAAACAGAAATATAAGTACAAGCAGCCGTGTTTTGAGTGCCAAAATAGTCAATAAAATTCTGCCCCCACGGAAAAGATTTGAAGATGCTTGTTCCCACTTTGACAAAAAAGTCGAAAATAAGCGCCTAGAAGAGAGAAGTATTGGAAGAATTTTAGAAATAAACAAACAAGACTGGATAATAGCCGGACCAGAAGTTCAATTTAGATGGCAATTAGGTTTGCTTATTGGAGAGGGAAGCTTTGGCAAAGTGTACTCATGCGTTAACTTGGACACATGGGAACCAATGGCTTTAAAGATCATTGAATTCAAGAGTAATACAGATATGCAAAATTTACAAGAAATAGCTGATGAAATAAACAATGTCGTGGACATAAATCATGAGAACTTGGTCAAAGTTTACGGATCTGAGCTACACAGAAAAGAAATATTTATTTTCATGGAGTTTTGTGGAGACCAGTGCACATTAGATCGTCTCAGTCGGGACGCATCGGGCCTGCCAGAAAACATGGTCCGAAAGTACACCAAATCTTTGTTAAAAGGAGTAGAGCATTTACATGAAAAAAACATAATTCATAGGGACATAAAAGGTGCCAACATATTCCTTAAATCAATAGATATTAGACATCCTGAAAAAGTTGTTCTCAAACTAGGAGATTTTGGTTGCTCAATCCGCCTTAAAGACCCGATTGGAACGGCAAGCCGAGATCAAGCAACAGGTCTAAGAGGAACTTATGGTATTTGTCTCAAAAGACTAAAATTAGGCTTGATTTAATAATTTTTTATTTAAGCATTTATGGCTCCTGAAGTAATGGCGTCTGGCGGCGTAAAAGATGAAGGTTATACTTATTCAGCAGATATATGGAGTGTTGGATGTGTTGTGATTGAAATGTTTACTGGCAAAAGACCATGGCATCCTTTAAAAGATGAAGCTATATTGTTCAAAGTTCATTTGTCTTTGGATGGAGAAAAAAAACCTTCTTATCCAGCCCCTATCTCTGAAGAAGCTACCCATTTTCTTAACTATTGTCTTGAATTTGAACCAGATAAGCGCCTATTAGCTGATCAGTTGCTAGAATTAAGTTTTGTAAAAGTTGTTGAAGATGATAATTTTTAACGCTAAGTGTTTGTTTTATTGTAAATATTTAACAATGATTATAAATATATTTAATAAAAATTATCTCATAAAACAAGAATATCTCTACAGTTTTAGTTTAGTAAATAAACTTACTAAGATAATCAAAAATTTTTTAATTTAATTAGTCTCTAATAAAAATTATTATTAAAATTCCAAGTCTATTCTTCTAATTCAATTTTGACTCTATTAGTTAAATAAATGATGAATTTAAAATAAATATTAAATTATTAAAATTAACTAATACTACGTAAATAATACTACGATCCAATCGAATTGGTTGAGTTGATTCAGCATTTGCGATGTACCGTAGTAGACTATTCCAAACATCTACCACTTGATTTCTGAAATGTCTTTTTCAATAAATGGACACCATGAATTATTGCAAACTCTATATGAGGTCTAACCACTGCTGTATAAAGCATTCTTAATGAATCAATTCTTAAATTCCGATTAAAAAAAAATGACTCAAGAAATTTAAAATATAATTTAAGGAACAGTGAGAATCTGATAGAACCAACTTCAAAATCAGTAAATGGAGAAAAAACATTTGGATTTTTCTACTCAAGACTTATAAATTGCTTTGTGATCAAGAGATCAATGTTGAAATTTACAACATTTAAGCATTCAATTTAATATCAATTTAATTTTCAGATTTTGAAAAAAAATTCAAAAAATTTAATTTAAACATTTCAATGTTTTACTTTTGTAAATGATTATTTGAACAATTTATTTTTAATTAATAAAATTTATTCTATTTAAATAAATGGAGTGTTAATCGACCTTTATGACATGGGTACTAGCCTGTTGATTAACCTTGAAATATATATTAAGTACTTTTTACTATGTATCGGTAAATTTTGTATAATATAAATACGATGAAGAAACTTGAGTCTTGAATAAAATGACAAGTCAACGAATAGCACAATATCAAAGCGAGACATCGGGATGTCAATAAGATTGAAATATTGCAAACCACCTCCGGAGGCTAAAAATGTCGAAATTGGTAGCAAACGTAAAAGAGGCAGACCTGCAAAAGCAAAAATTTTCTCCTTGTTATTGTTTAAATTAATTAATGCTTGTTTATATATAATTTAATGCTAAATAAATGATAAATTGATGCTCAATTAGAGATTTTTTAATGATCTTAATTTACCTTAAAAAATGAATGCTTATTCAGTATTTTTTTAATTTAAATTCAAGCCAAAATAAAATGCCTTGGAAAAATCTATGTATTAACAGATAAACTTCTGTTGAGAGATGATTTGATAAAATAAGCTGTTTGATAGTTTATAAAAATCTTAATTTCAAAGGCTAAATACTCAGTAAAAATATAAAAACTATATAAATGATTTATTGATAATTTGAATTAAGCAAGGATAAAGCCAAAAAAGCAAACATTTAAGAACTAAATTTTCTTTTGAGGAAATAAATAATGCTCTATGTATTTAAGTTAGCATTTAAAATGTATTAACTTAGTAATTAAAATTGAAAAGAAATGATTTAATTTATCTTTGAAAAAACTATTCATATTATAAAATATGACTGTCGAATAGCAGCATGTCATTAAGAAACACATATTGCCAAATTCAGTGTAGTTGTTACAAGTTTTCAGATAATTTGTGCACAATTTACCATCCAGTCTTTGTCTAAAAACAAAAAAAGAGGAACTAAATTCGCCAAGTCGGAAAAACAAAACCATCAAAAGGTTAAAAAATAGGCTGAAAGAAACCCTTATTTCAGTTTTTTTAATCTGTTGTAGATTTTCTTTTCTTTTCTTTTTCCCATTTAGTACCATGTTTATTGTTTTTTTTTGCAATAAGGCTTTATGAAATTTGATGTAAAATATTGCATCACATATGGTCAAGGCGACAATGAACATAACATCGTTGACACAAAAATAAAGTATATAATAATAGTAGTACAGATTGTATATAAATGGTTTATTAAGGCCTGAATTCGGAATTACTATTAAATGTCGTGATGGGTATCCAATTTGGTCAGAAAAATTTTTTTCAAATAGATCTTCATTTATGTTGTTCACAAACAACTGGTCCACATTAGACGCAATGATCAAAACAATTGTCAATATTTTTGGTGCCAATTTAGTTGCCAAATTAGCTCTTTTTACTTTAATTTTGCTTCTGATACCTTTCTGTCTGGTTATGGCTATCTTAAGGCAAAAAATGTTTGCCAGAATTTTAATTATTCTTCCTAAAAAATCAAATGAATAAATATCCAAGTACTGAAATGGTATCAGGGTTCTAAATTTGGAACAGTAGATGCCAGAATCGGACACACATGTACTGAACATGTGAATAGAGCTCAAAAAGCAATAAATTGAATTGATAATAGAACAAATGAGCATTTGAGTGTGTAGCTTGGTATTTTGTTCATGTAGACTTTTTAGAATTAGTACATTTATCAAATTAGTGATTATGCCCAGAATAGAAAAAATAAAAGTAAACAAAATTGATGTAGCATTGAAATATTCAGAAATATAAAGTTGGTCAAATGGATCAGAATTTTGTAATGTGGCAAAATTTTTTTTCTCACACGAACGCTCTAACTTGGTAATGTTGCAAAAGCTACCACTAATATTTGAGCATGTTTCTTCCAAATTCCATCCATTTATTCGAGAAAATAGCCAATAAACAGTACATGAACAATTGTTGTTTGGGATGTATAAATCAAAGTAAATATCTTTGTTTACTGGAATACCAGTGTAAAGACAAAAGTCTTCCAAAGGAAAAAAATAGCTTGTTTGTAAATAGAAGTCTATCTTAATTAGCTGTTTGCTTGATCTAACATGTTCAAGCCAGCCAGAATAGCCATTTGTTAGAAGTTTTAGTCGATGGGTTTGAATTTGAACCGTTTCCAAGCGATCAAGACCTATAAACGTGCTTAAATGAATGTAATCCAGAGATCCGCTTAAAGCAACCATTCTTGTATTTTGAAAAATGTCTTTCCTAATCAAATCCTGGGACAAATTGAAGCGATAAAAAAACAGATAAAGATTTTCTATAGTGGAGTTTTGACTTTGGTTCAGATTTTTAAATGAGATTACATTGCCAAGCAGAAATGAATGTGACAAGCCATAGAATGTCAAGTAGGCTATTTGAGAATTTTGAAAAACAAGTGGACATAATTTTTGTGTATAGCTCACCGTATGGGTAAATACAAGGCGGAAGATTGAGCCAAAAAATCTAAACAGATAATGCCTATTCATAGATAGAGATGTACAATCTTTCAGTACTGAATTGTTAATGTATACGTCTAGTTTAGAATAGGAAAAAGTAATATGGTTGAATTCATTTCCTAGTTGGGTAGCAAAATCGGGAAAGGTGACATCTATCGCCTTGATATTTGCCAAGTATATCCAAATTTCGGAAGATACAAACTTGCTCAATGGTGATAAGTCAGTTGATAGAACAGTTTTTGTAGAAGGGTTTAAGTAAATGGCATTTATTAAATCACTTGAGTTGATTGCAAGACAGGAAAAATTTAGGTCTTTAAAATGTCCAATATGAAGTTCTGGACCTAAAAAGCCGTCTTGTAGATAAAAAAAACGGTGATATTTAGAACAGTGATTGAGCTTTGTTGATTTAAATTTTAAGATAAAAAGATATAAAAATAATAAAAATAATTTCTGCATTTTTAAATATGTACTTTATTTATGGAAAGAAATTTTTTTTTTTCGTTTTTTGATATTTTTATAGTATGGATAATCAAAATCGAGAGATTCCAGATTTATTGAATTTTCAAATTTAAAAAAGATCCAAAGCTAAATTTAATAGATCAAATAGATCATTTTAAATATCATATAACATTTTTTAAGAATATTATCGGATATTTTTTCTATCGGAGTCTGTGATTTATGATTTAAATTAAAATATAAATAAAATACTTTTCTTATCATTTTTTTTCAAATTTTTTTAATCATTTTTAAATAAAAAACTAAATCAAATTTAATTCAAGATGATTTTAATCATCGTTTTTAAAGCCGAATTAGTGTCTTATTATAAATTATTAAGTCACACATAATAGGCTGGGATGACAAGCATGTAAGCAATTCTATTCTTCTTTTGAATTAGTAGATGCCGATTTTTAAAAAAATTTATTCTTAATAAAATTATTAAATACAGGAAAAACTAGTTGAGACAATATATTGATAAATTTTATTTTTTTACATTATATTATGTAAAATTTCGAAAGAAAAATGTTTTTTTAAAGGTAAAATTTCTACATGCTAATTTATAAAAATAACTCAATTTTTCATAATATTCGAAATAATTTAAAACTTACCCTAACAGGTGTAAAAAATTTTTTTGGAACAAAAAATAAATTTTTGTAATTATTTTAATTGAACGCTTCAAAGGCTAAAAAAATTTAGAATCAAATTAAAAATAAAAAAATTTTTGAGTAGCTTATCAAAAGATATTTTTGAAAAAATTAAATAAATTTATATAATTTTTTCTATCTAACTAGAGCTTTATTTTAATTATTTAAAAAATTTATAATAATTGATTTTATTAACGGAGATCAAGCATCACACGGAGATCAAGCAGACCATGTTCTCTGTCCTGGACTATTCCAAATTGTACGAGAACAAGGTCTACATTGACCAATTGTGCTACCTTAATCTGCTCATTCAAGACGATTTGAACAACATTTGCTACATTGAGAGTCTGTATCCATCGATTAGGTGCCTTAAAAGTGAACAGGCGTTGTACGCCGACCCAAAGTTTGACTCAACTGCCAAGACACTGCTCCTCTGGCACAATATAGTCAAAGACCTAATGCTCAAATCGGACCAGCTAGTTTTGTGAATTATTTTTAGATTTAATCTTTGGTTTTATGTGACCAACTTATTCATTTAAAAAAAAAATATCTTTATAATGATTTTTATTGTTATTTATTGGTAAATTTAGAGATACATTATTATTACATAAAAAGCATTGCTAAAAAATAAATAAATGTTTAAAAGATACTTTTTTTATTTAAGATTTTTTAAAATTTTTAAAATAATTAAATTAAGCCTTAATTATCTAATTACAATATTTTAATATCTAAATATGAAGAAACATCAAAAGTTATGATTATTTTTTTCATTATCTTTTATTAATATTTGAAAAGTAAATTAAAATTTTTTTTTTAAAATATATATAGCCAAAAAATCGAAATCTGTGAGTAGTCTTTAATAAAAACTTTGAAGTAGTCGGCACCTAATAATTCTTGAACTTGTTTCACATTTTTAGGCTTTTTTCGTTTCACTTTTGTTTGGATTTTTGAAGGATCCATCTCTATCGACGAAGATGTTACCACAAACCTAAAATTTTAGTTGCAAACCAATAGCATTTGTCAGGTTTTATTTTAAGTTTGTTGTCCCTTAATGCTTTCGCAACTAGTTTTTGAGTTTAAAAGGATCGATCGGTTTGAGCCGTCAGCTGACCATCTCATTAATGTAAAAAAGGTAAGTGAAAGCTTTCTTTGGCTTTCCAGAATTTCTAACATTTTGAAGCCTTATCATTTTTTTTGCTTCATTCTAAAATTCATTTTCAAAAGACCCATTTTGTGTCATTTTAAGTGTCCAAGCTCTTGTATACTAAGTTTTACAAGATAATCTTTCTAAATAGGTACAATAAAAATATCGTCTCTTTTTTAACAATTGATCAACCTGTTATTAATAACGCTAGCTTATAATTAAGACAAAATGTGAGCTCAGTTGTAAATGTATTCGTCAGCATTTCGAAGCGTAACATTATATGTAAGAAGTATAATTCTCACTTATCATTTTTATTCTGATTTTCGTCGTCGTAGCAATTAACCTTGAAAAACGGTGAGTTGCGTCCAACTAGGTGTGGCTTTGGTTATTCACGCCTGATATTTTAGCAATTAGAAATATTCCAAGCTTTTTCATAATGCTTTCGGTACCTCCATTTGCTCGCGACTGGTAGTGTTTGCAAACTGTAGGACCTGTCGCTGGAGCCTTTTTTAGTATTACTATGCGCTTTCCCTTTAAGAGCATACCTTTAGTAACATTCAACTCATGGTAAACTTCTTTGTATGTGCCAAGGTGTTTCTGTACCGTTTGCTGACCAGTTCCATTAACTGTTTGAGTTCTGGGTCTTGTTCGGTTGCTAGTTCCACTTCAGCGTTGATTAGTGCAGACAGTTTAGATTCTTGGGCTGTTGTGTTTAGGTAACCCTCGAGTGCCTGCTCCTTAATTTTGTACTTAAACTCCGATGGTGGTTTCCCTACTTTCTTGGTTCATGTTGAGGGCTTCGGTTTTTGTTATAGCAGTTGAAAAGTTTTTTGATCGATGACTTTAACGGCTGATCCTGTGTCTACAAGACATAAGATGGTTTGTCTATGAACTCGAATGGTTACTCTGACAATTTCATCAATCCCTATCGAGCCGATCAGTTTATGCTTTTCGTCTGATCTGACGGTGCTGATGCCGAAGTCTAGTTTTGCGATTTGTTCGCTTGAACTTGACTCTGGCCGCTGCTTGTATGGAATCTAGTTGCTTCTGCTCGCTGAGTACACCCTCGGAATACTCTCGCAAAATGATTCATGCGTCTGCAATTTGGACATTCCTTGCCGTTAACTTGACATTTAGATCGCTCTGTCCGCGGTATTCCTCCACAGTAGTTGCATTTAGCATAGCATTGTTGCTTTTTTGCCTTGAATCAAAATTTCCTATTTATACGAAACATTTGTTGAAACTTTCTAATAGAAAAGCCTAGCGAATTTTTTATCTATTTTTAAAACAGTTCAGAAAAAAAAAATTAGAACAACAACTGAACCAAAAAAAATTTCAAAGAAAAAAAATAAAAAAAGTCAAAAAAACTAATATGAAAAAATAATCTTTTGAAAAATGAACTGATAAAATGTCAATTCCTATTTCCTAAACCCACAAAAAAAATCTGTAAATGTGATTATTAGTGCTTTAAAGAAAGATAGACTTTTAGAACAAAAATCACTGGAAAAAAAGAAAAAGAAAACTATTTTCTTTATGTTGGAAACATTTTTTTTAAGAAGTTTCCAGTTAATTATAATTAACGAAAACGCCTTTTCAAAATATAACCGTGAAAAAACAAAATATTTTAAACAATAAATAAAGAGGGAATATTATTTCAGCACAATCAATTCCTGATTAGCACAATGAAAAAAACGGTATCCGTTCATTTCGACAAGAATATCTCGACAAATTATATTTCGACAATATAATATTTAGACAAATAATCTTTTTTTTCGACAAGTATTATTTCGAAAAATAGTATTTAGACATAAGAAATCTCACTTGAATTTTTTTGTACTTTTTTTCAAACATGGATAATTTAATTAATCATTTCGAAAATCTAAGCTTAAATTTGATTAAATCGTCAAGAAAGAAAAAAGACGGATCTGATAGTTTTTTATTAATCGACGATAATTATTTTGAATATAAAAGTGGCTATCAATGCAAAGACGGCAAGATAACTTGGAGATGCAACAACACTCAATATCCGAATTGTCTCGGTTCAGTGTCAACCATTGGTCATAAAAAACCAATTACAGTTCTACATGAGCATGAGCATAATGAAACTATCAAAACAAAAGTAAAAGAAATAACTTCAAAAATGCGTACACTAGCAGAAACTCAGCCAGATACGAAACCGAGAAAAATCATTCTAGAAAGTCAAAAAAATGTAGAAGAAGAAGTAGCATATTTACCAAGTTATAATGCAGCTAGACTAGTTTGTTCGCGTGCTCGGATTGATCCTTATGCTGAATATGAAATACCAGAGAATTTAAAATTTGTTTTACATGAAAACTTTACAATTACGTCTAAAGGCGACAAGTTTTTAGTTTTCGATGAAACTATAGATGATAATAACCGTATATTAATATTTTCAACTGAAAGAAACTATCAACTTTTAAGTGATAATAGAAACTGGCTGTGTGATGGAACTTTCGATGCCGCTCCTTCAATTTTTAAACAGCTTTTTACATGTCATGTAATTAAAAATGGCAAGAATCTGCCTCTTGTATATGCACTACTTTGTAACAAACAACAGGAGACATATCATAAAGTTTTTGAATTTTTAAGCTCAAAAGTATCTTGCGCTCCAGTCAGCGTTACCAGTGATTTTGAATTAGCTATAACAAATTTTTTTGATGAAGTTTTTCCTACAGCTGAAATTTATGGATGTTTCTTTCATTTAAAAAAGTCGATTTGGAGAAAAATTCAAGAGAATGGACTAAGTGTTGCTTATTGTGATTTAACTACTGGTGAAAATCTAATTAGACTATATTGTAAAATGTTAGCTTCTTTAGCTTTTGTTCCTCGTGATGACGTAGTTGATGCCTTTATTATTATACAAGATGAAGCACCTAAAGAATTGAAAAAACTTTACACTTATATTGAAGAAAATTATATTGGCACGAAAAGAAAAACCAAGGTTCCTAGTCGAAAAAAACCTAGATTCACCATAGATTGGAATTGCTACGACAGAACTAAAGCTGGTTTACCACGGACCAATAATAATTTGGAAGGGTGGCATAACGGACTACAGTCTACTATCAAAAGTCATCCCCACTTGTTGAGCTTGATAGACAGTTTAAAATTGGAACAGGAAAACATGGAAAATAACTATGTTAAATTGTCAACAGGCATTATAAATAAACGTAAACCAGTCTATGTTCGTTTCGAAGAGCAATTAAGTCAGCTAGTCGATAGTTATAACAAAGAGAAGTTATTTGATTATTTAAAAAGTATATCTTTATTGATTGATTTTTAATTTAGTATTTTTATTTGTCGAAAATTACCTGTCGAAATATAATTAGTCGAAAAATTCTTGCCGAAATGATACATATTCGAAAAAAACATTAAACACAATTCGATTTCTTCTAAGTAGAAAAAATACTTAACACAAAAAAATTGTGCTTGAAAATAATTCTTAAAAGAAGTTTTTATTCAACACAAAAATATTTACAATAAAGCTTTAAGAAAAGATATTTAAAAAAATTCGTCTCTTGAAAACAATTTTTTCGCATTTTTTGCTCTACCTCTTTTAAGTTTTTTGACAAATTGGTAATTTTTTTAAACAGTTCTTTTAATGCCAATAAATGTGCACAATATCCTGATCTGGTGAAAAACTTATATTTTCTAGTCGTTGTTGTGATAAAACCAATTGTATAAAGAAAGGGTCTGAGCTAAATCTTAAGTTTCGAAAAAGAACAGCTGACAGCAAAAACCAAATCTTGTCTTGGCGATGTACTTCATGTAGGACATTTAAGTCGATTTTCAAATGTTGGTCGACTCAGTTGACGATCAAAAAGAGTTAAGCTATGACTGAATTCAATTTACACGAGAAACTTAGTGAAGATGTGTGAAAAAGGTTCAATCATATATTCAGATTGCTGGTCATCATATCAGAAAATTAGCAAGTTGAAAGAATTTAAGCACCAAACAGTTAATCATACATACAATTTTTTGGATCCTGTAACGGGTGCATGTACCAATTTGATTGAGTGTTTATGGAATGTGTTCAAGCAAAAGTTCAAAGAAATCAAAGGTTGCAATAGAGCTTATATTCAATCTAATTTGGACGAATTCGTGTGGGGCTAAAACAATAACGTCAATAATGATCGTATTTCTTGTTATAACTTAGTTTTGCATGAGATAGCCAGATTGTATAGTCCAGGCAATGAGTATGATTAAATGCATATTTAAGGTTTATTTTACCACTGATTAATTTTTTATATTTAAGCATTAATAATGTTGAACTTGAATGCAACCAAGTAAATGGAGATATGGACATAGAGGAGGACGATGGCAATGTTTGGTTAAAAGATGATGATGTTGATGACAGATTATCTGACAATGGTTCGGAAAATCGATTGGTTGTTCTATTTTTGGTTCATTGAAAGGCTCTATTGACCGAGATGATGATTTTGATAAATATGATGATGATCCATCTTGGCTAAAACAGACACTTTGACTGATAAAGATCGATCAGATGACGATGAAACCCAAGCTGATCTAAACGCCAGTACATCATCAGAAGGTCATTTGATTGAGGATGAAATATCTGATGTTCAAAAATCCATTAAACCAACTGCAGAGGAAAAAGTACGTGAAATTGACTCAAAATTGAGGAATTTAAATCTCAGTTCTGTTAGAACCAAAGCTTTGTTGTATGAAAAAGAGCCATTCACACAACCTACTGTTCCCATAGAAACAGAATTACAAATTGGTCATGCTTTAAATAAGCATGAAAATCCGTTGCCATGTTCACTATGTAGAAAAATGATGAAAAATGAACGTGGATTAAGCTTCATATCGCAAAAAAAACTTTAAGATTTCCTTTTTTTTAAACTTTATTTTGTTTTTTTAATTGAAACTTTGTATTCTATATTTTTGGTCACCAAACTTTAACTTTGCCCAAGTAAAAATTTTGAAGAAATTTTTATGAAAAAATGTCGAAATTTTGACTTCGAAATTTTTGCGAAGTTTTTGGTTAATAATTTCGAAAAATTTTCAAAAACTTATTGCGGAAATATTTCGAAATTTTATCCCAAAAAATCCAAAAAAGTATTTGTTTGTGAGAGCGCATATTGTAATCGAAGAAAACAATTCTCTAAATTTAATGTTATAAAAAGGTCTATGCAGTTTACTTAGAGTTTGAACAACAGCCACGCAATCATTATCGTTAAAACAAAAATATTGAATTAAACCGAAAATACCATCATTTTCTATACAATAGTCCAACTTTTTCACGTCTTTATAATTGACTGAAGTGTAAAAATAATTTTTATACCTAACATAATTTGTT
>JAESIW010000203.1:1495259-1570794 GCA_016802295.1 Brachionus rotundiformis
GGGCTATGCAGTTTACTTAGAGTTTGAACAACAGCCACGCAATCATTATCGTTAAAACAAAAATATTGAATTAAACCGAAAATACCATCATTTTCCAACTTTTTCACGTCTTTATAATTGACTGAAGTGTAAAAATAATTTTTATACCTAACAAAATTTGTTATTCTAAAATTTAGAGATAGTGAGTAGTGCTTTGTCTTTAATATTGTAAATATTTCATCAGACATTATTTGCACAGATAAAATTTTCCCGACAAATTACCGTTATTTTTTAAGTCTTCGGTTAAATGAATAAGCTCATGTACCCCTGAAAGCATGGAGTCTTTTCCATAAAAATACTCTATGTTTCTAACAAAATCTTTAAATAAAAGGTTTATAAACTCTAGTGATCTTTCATCTAGATTTGATCTTAATAAAAATTCCATTCCAACTACTAAATTAATTAAATGTGATAACTGTTGGTCATCAATAACTGGTCGTAATAAAGGTAAAGAATAAAATAACAAAAATGATAAAAGTTCATTAGCCTTCGAGTAAGTCAATTCGTTTAGAGAACCAGGAGGACGGGGTAAAACTTGGTACCTTGATATTGATTAGTTGATCGTTAATTAAATCAAAATATTTTCTTAATGAAAATGGTCTTGAAGCATATTCAGGGTAAAACAAATATTTAATTAAGCTTTTTACTACACCCTCTAGAATGCTATGCATAAAGTCGATCACAGTCGACTCAATAGGGTAGTAAAAAGTTAATTTTTTCAGCAAAGTTTCGCCTTTTATACCTCTATAAGGTTTATTTTGTTCGATAGATTGTCTAAGATCATTAAGGTACTTTTCATGTGAGGGCTTGGGCTTATCATAGTGATAGTTTTTGTCTGGGTATATGTGGATTGTGCCATTTTTTGTAGAAGTAATATTTTCGCCTGCTTGGTAACATTTTAGACAGCCATTTTTACCATTGTACTGCACAGTATTCAGTATTACGGCTCTAGCAGGTTTATCAAAAACACCATTTGTTAAAAAAACTTTAACAATTTTACCATCCAAAATTATTCCATTCTCTAAAATTTTCAATTCTTCAATAATTGGCTTAAGGTAAGCTTCAAATACTGGCTTCTTACTAGAAACCCAAAGCCCAGCAATTATTAGATTTTTTAGTTTAAATCTATCTGGTTTATCTGGTTTATGGTTAAATAAACAGGCCAGATAGATGTTTTTGATAATTTAAAAACAGACATTCCATCAGTGTTAATTGTTAAGGTAATAAATCTTGAATGAACCTTTAAAATATCTTTATAGATTTCATTATCTGACACATCAAACGAGTCAAAAACATTGTATTGTTTAAAAATAGTATTTAATTGAGCTGTAATACTCAAATGAAAAAAATTATTGACTAACCTGTCACAAATTGAACATTTTAAATTTTTTAATGACACCTTGTCAAGTAAAATGTCACACGTTGAACAATACATATTGCTATCATATTTTATTTTATATTCATCTTCTATTTAAAAAGAAGTCATCAAAGAGTCCAAATTTGGTGGAACATAATTTCCTCCGAATTGTCTGAATATTTTAATAAATGCATTCATACAGCTTTTGGTCGGCTTATGATCAATAAAATTGCTAAGCAGATCAAGCTTAATTGAAAAAACCTTATCGATTTGATTTGATTGATAACTTTCATATTCAATTTTAGAGATTGAATTATCTATTAAATCATGTGAATTAGTAGGTTTCAATAAACATGGAAATTGAGTAAATGTTTCAATTTGAGTTAAATTTTCCGCCGATTGAATGATATTATCGCTTTCGCGTTCATCTTGAATTTTATGATTTATGTTAATATTTTCAAGGTTCACCTCGGTGTTACCAAGAAATTGCTCTTTAGATTTGATCGGGCGATTTATATTTAAGTTATTTTGAATTTTTTTTTGTAACGTCTAAATGTTGTATATGGAATTTTACAATCATCGTTTTGAAGCCAAGACTTATATTCTCGAGTGATTTGAGACATTTTCCAAACTTTTAATTTTTGTAAAAAATTTATTCGTATTTATATTATAGAAAAAATAAGTAATTTTTAAGTCACAGAAATAATAAGAAGAATTAATAATTTAAAATTGCTAATACTGAACTCAAAAATAGATGTTTTATATTTTTTTCAAATAAAAAGTAAAGAGGAGAGCAGTGCTGTGAGTCGACTTTGATTTCGACTATAGAAGAAAAAGAAAAGACGCTCTCTGATAAAATACAGAGATGCTTAAGTTAACGATCCTCAAAATTTTAAAATATTAGAATGTTAAAAAAATATCAGACTAATTATTAAACATCTCTGGCTTTATCAAAGAAAGCGTCTTTTCTGTTGCATCTAAATTCGACTAGAGGAGAGTTTTTAAAATCGCAATAAAATAATTGATTTTCATAAAAGCGGTAATTATTTCGCGGTACAAAGCGGTAAATATATTTAATTTTTAATTAAATTATGTGATCACAATTTTGGGTTTGATCTTGAGAAAAAAATGGGTTTAATTGTTTGAAAATATTATTTTATTTTAAAAAAACGTTATTTGATTAAATTAAAAAGTCTTATTATTTTATTTACAAAAAATAAAAAAAAAAGGTCACCCGGTTAGGCCATGTTACTATAATAATAATTTTCAAATATAATAATTTTTTTAATTAGGAGAATTATTTTTTCTACTGAAAGGCTTTTTGTTAAAAAAGGATACTGTTGGTACTC
Organism: Brachionus rotundiformis; assembly: GCA_016802295.1. Taxonomy (NCBI): domain Eukaryota; kingdom Metazoa; phylum Rotifera; class Eurotatoria; order Ploima; family Brachionidae; genus Brachionus; species Brachionus rotundiformis. The sequence continues at coordinate 1,498,005 of JAESIW010000203.1, forward strand.
GGTCTTGGTATTTACTTCATAGCTAAAATAAGCCAAAAATAAGGAGATGAGATTGTAGAAGCAGAAACCGAAGATTATTTAAAATTGATTAATTACATGTTTGTTTTCCGAAAGAAATGTAAGCCTCGAAAACAAAAATGTAATTAATCGATTTTAAATAATTTTCTAGGAACTACTTAAATTTAATTGTTAAAAGTTAACTTTTAATTTTTGATCAGACTACCCTTAAAATATATCCTTTCCTTACTTTTTTTCTAATTATAATTAAAAGAATGTCTTTATAAAAAAAAGCTTTTAAATGCTTTTTTTGGTCAAATATTTACCCACTTAATTCAACATTTTTTGATTAAAACTTCAGCTAAAAGCATTTTAGAGATCAGGATGCCAAAGCATATTGATCGGAAATTGGTACCATTTAAAATTTGATATTTTTTCTTATAAGAAAAAAAAATGAGCTTTGTTTCAAGACTTAAGCCACTGTTGGTTTCATGCATTGAGTCGTCAACTGTGCACGGTTTGGCCAATATTTTTCGCAACAAACACTGGCTATTGAAGCTCGCTTGGCTGGCCTTTGTTCTTACTTCTTTATGTTTCTGCCTCTACAATCTCATCTCCTTATTTTTGGCTTATTTTAGCTATGAAGTAAATACCAAGACCGAGTACCAACAGTTAGACTCAATTCAATTTCCCACAGTGTCCTTTTGTAACAAAAAACCTTTCAACTTCAAAAATAACAATGCCAGCATAGAGATGATAAAGAAAGAAATTAAAGCCTTGAAAGAAAAAATCTTTGCTTTGAATGAACAAAATGCCAATACATTTTTGACATTGGCAGATAAGGATTTTCGTTATCCAATTTTAGTTCATGCATACAAGGACATGTTGCCAAATATAAGTTTTGATATTGATGATTTGTTGGTAAATTGTCAATTTAATATGGAAGACTGTGATAAGGATAGTTTAGAGCGCTTTTCTTTGCCAAACTTTGGCAATTGTTACAAATTTAATTCTGGAAAGAGTTCAAATGGCCAAAAGATTGAAATAGAGCAGGCAAAAATACCTGGCAAAAAGTATGGACTTAAAATTGAGTTTTACACTGGCCATTTGGAGCCTGATTTTGACCTAGTCAAGTCGGGTGGCATTCATCTGATGTTACACAACTCGTCTCACGCCATTTTCAGCGAGTACGACTCGATTAGCCTGGCGACCGGCTTCGAAACTGATATTGTACTCAGCCAGGAAAGTAGACACAAATTGTCCAAGCCTTATAGCAACTGTGTCCAAGATCCAACAATATCTGAAGCATTTGATTCTAATCTTTACAGAAAGTGTGTTCAACTGTTTGGCAAATACCAGCAAAAAACATGTCTGATAATGTGCTATCATGAAAATATTTACGAGAAATGTGGATGTCATTATCCAGAGGCCATTGGCGCCTCCTATAACTCAACGTGTAAAAACAATTCTCAAATGGAATGCTCCCAAACGGCTTTTGTAAGCTATTTAGATGACTCATCAGGATGTCTTGATGTGTGTCCAGAGGAATGCGAAATATACAATTTTAAAAAAGCGCTCTCTTTTGCAAATTTTCCTTCGCCATTCTATGCTGAATTGATGATTGGCAATCCAAACTACCAGAAAAAGTGGAACTTCACCAGTCAAGACATTATCAAAGAAACAGTGGTGTCAGTGAACATTTATTATGATGATATAGGCATCACTTATATCAAAGACACAGTTGCCATAGATACTGTACAGTTAATTTGTAATTTAGGTGGTATCATAGGAGCCTGTCTTGGAATGAGTATGCTAAGTTTGGTCGAAGCACTAGATTTGGTCATCAAAATTTTGATAAGTTTTTTTGAAAGAAAAAAATCAATCAAAGTCAGCTCTAATACTTTAAATACTTAATTAATTAATTAAATAAATTAGAACTAGAAATTAAATCAACTATCTTTAAATATATTTTTATATAATTTATATAATGTAGAACAAATAAAGTAGAATTTTTTATAAAGTTATTTATTTTAGAAACCTTTTTATTAAATAAGTTAAATCAAAAGACAAATCGATCAGATTTCCAATTAAACAAGGTTTTTGTTGAAATTGTGGAAAATTTTTTGATAAAACGATTTATTGGACTCAGTGAATTTACAAAAACAAAACTTTTGAACAAGGCACTAAAACAATTTCTTTTGGTCCATTTTAATTATGAATTATAATTTTCTATTTAATTTTCTAATGATTAGATAATTTATAAATGTTTTTAATTATTCTAAACTAAACTTGAAAAATAAATAAAATAATTAATTATTCATTTTAAAATTAAGTGAAAAATTAAGTGAAAGTGAAAAATTAAGTGAATTAAGTGAAGTTTGTTACATACAAAAAAATGATTAAGTTTATAATTATTATTTTTCTCGAAATATCATATTTTTTATTAAATTAAAAAAACAACATTTTGATTTTTTGTTTCTATTGACAACTAAAATCTTGATTGCGTCAAATTTTCCTAATTTTCTTTTAATATTCACACTTTTGACCGCTCATTCGATTTATTAAAAGATGGTTTAATTTGCCTGCATCTTCATTTAAAAGTTGATAGAATAGCTGAATTAGAGCTAATTGTAATCATATCATGCGTCAATTGATCATTAGTGTACAAAGCAAAGCATGCTATATCGCTCTAATTTCCTTCAATAACAGTTTCATCCGGGATACCATTAGACATAAATGTATTGTGCATTGCATTGAAAAATGTGTAAATAAGTATGAATTCGACAAAACCAAAATCGTTGGAGTTGTTTGTGACCAAGATTCTGCGTTAGTTAGGCTCTTTAGACAAAATGAAAATCTTTTATTCGATGATTCATTGAAAATGCAGATGTTAAAGCCAATGGGTTTGTAGAAGTGGACAAAGCCGATGACGTCGATTTAGAGGAATTAAGTAATGAACAAGAACAAGAACAAGTAGAACCTGAGCATTATTCAAATGAGTCAAATGATACAGACATGGAGGATACAAAAAATTGTGCAAACATACCAGATGATGACTTTTTAAATGAATGCACAATTAATTTACTTAATATTCAAATAGGAACAAATATAATTCCGCGATATTCTTATGCTGCTCACAAAATAAACTTGGTGGTAAAAACTTCCATTAAATCTTGTAAAAGAATTCTTGAACTTCTGTTTAAATTGTCAGAATATGCAGCTAGTGTAAGGACTTCTATTATTATAAGCTAAGATTTTACTAAAAAAAAGCAAAACTTAGATGTGAAAATGGGACACGTTGGTCCTCTTCTTATTTAATGCTTCAGTCATTCTATAAAGCATATGAGAAAAGCGCCTTTCCAAAAATAAACCATGCCCTGTAAGAAAAACGAAAATTGTTGCATATTTAAAAATTTGGGACCACTCTATTCTTTCTCATTGCATTTACCCAAAAATCCAATTGGCATTTTTGAAGATTCTCATCTTAATCAAATTTTAAGGCAAATTGCCCGTATTTAGTTTACTAAACCAACTTAAAGCGCTTTTGTTGAGCGGTATTTCAGTATTTGCAGAATTGTAAGTAGCAAAGATGTCAACACATTAATCCAAAAATTTCATGTCGAATTATTAAAAATTAATGTCGATATTTTAAGCTAAAAACATAAGAAAGAGTTCGAAAGCTGGCGATATGTAGAAACCAGCTTGTATTTATAATCACGAATCGCATGGCCAATGCGTAATCACGTTTTACAGTGATATGCGCCTGGAAGGCGCTTCTGCCGGATTATCGGCCGATGGCACATACGATGCGGGGATTTTGTATTATGATTTGTTAAAATTCTACGGCTAAAGCAAATAGAATGTTGGGTTTAATTAAGAAAGCATTTAAGTATACATACATTTTATACAAATAGAATTGTAAATGGATGGAATAAAATCCCGAAAGATGTAGTAAAAGCAACGAATCTAAATATTAAGAGAAAACTATATTTTGTGAAAAGGCTGAAGGTCAATAAAATCTGTCCTAAGTGAACTAATACTAGGGAGTGAAAATGAAAATATACAAAATTTAGAAGAACTCGAAAAAAAAATAAATGATAAAATCAAAGAAATTTCCTTAAACATTCGAGAATGTAAGAAAACAAGAAAAAATCCTACAACTTTTAACGAAGGCCTTCTAGGCAAAAATGAAAAAATGTATCCAAAAACATCTCTAGGATTCTATTTATTTAATTAAACCATGTGACTAGCACATTATGAGAACATTCAATATTTTTAAATTAATATAATAAGACTAAACTTTATTTAATTTATATTATTTTATTTTATTTCTTTTCATTTTTTTACATCACCCTCGCGGTGTTTACTGAATATACATACATTTTTATTTATGCTCAAATTATATAGTTTAAGGAATTAGATAAAGCAATCTTTTCATTGTCGCAAAATATATTACAGAAAAACAATTTGAGACAATTTATTAATAAATTATATCTTTAAAAATGTAAACAATAATTATATCTTATAACATTATTTTGTGTAAGAAAAATGTTTTTAGAAGTATAATTTTCATATGCTAATTTATAAAAATAACTCAATTTTTTCAAAATATTTTAACTAATTTAAAACTTATACTAACAGATAAAGAATGTATAAAACCTTTTTCATCGAATAATTTTTTTGGAATAACTATAAGAATATGTCAAGCAAAATTCTAAATTTTTATATTGTTATTATTTTAATTGAACGCCTTAGAGGCTATGTAAAAATAAAGAATTGCTCGAGTACCTTAATAAAAGATACTGAATAAATTAAATGCATTTATATAATTTTTTTATCTAACTAAAGCTTTATTTTATTTTATTTTTTAAAAAATTCATAATAATTGATTTTATTAAATTAAAAGAAGTTTATTCACATTCAATTTTCTTTATTTTATTTATGAATAAAAAATATTACCTTTGGAATCATATTTGAATAATTTTTTTGTGCTAAATTGGTATTCTCTTAAGCTGTACTAGCAATTCGCAATTAAAGAGCTTTTCTATAGCAACTGAAGCGTTTAAAATGTACCAATCTTAAAAATTACCACAGCCTATCTCTGCATTCATAATAAATTATAAATTATTAATGTATAAACTTTGCCAAAATTATTTTATTTATTTAAAAAATGGATAATAAACTAGATGGAGATTCGAACAATTTTGACCATGTAGTCACCAGATCAGTTGAGTCCGAAGATCCGATTTACTTTTCATGCGATCCATTTGATAGGGAAGTTAGTGTACAAAGAATTAAAAATTTACTAAAAAAGGCTTACAAAACTCATAGTCAATTGACACAGCCAAAATTAACTGACTCTGGTTCATTATCAGATGTGACCATGTCTTCCAAATACAGAATTGAGAATTGCTTACTTGACGAAGATTCCAGAAAAGAAAAAGCTTACTGTATTTGGAAAGAGCTGTTCGACTATTTTGACTATTACAGTGACAGATCCAAGTCAATGGAAGAGCTGGACGAACGCATTAGGAAAAAAAGAGACGAAATAGCTCCCAAAATAAATATTATTCTTGGTCTTGACTATTCGAGGATAAAACATGTGATGGACACGGAGATCAAGCAGACCATGTTCTCTGTCCTGGACTATTCCAAATTGTACGAGAACAAGGTCTACATTGACCAATTGTGCTACCTTAATCTGCTCATTCAAGACGATTTGAACAACATTTGCTACATTGAGAGTCTGTATCCATCGATTAGGTGCCTTAAAAGTGAACAGGCGTTGTATGCCGACCCAAAGTTTGACTCAACTGCCAAAACACTGCTCCTCTGGCACAAAATAGTCAAAGACCTAATGCTCAAATCGGACCAGTTAGGTTTGTGAATTATTTTTAGACTGAATATTTGGAATTATGTGACCAATTGGTTAATAATTTTTGTTTTGACCAAATTTTTTTATAATTCTAAACAATATTGAATATTTGATATCCAAGCTTTTTAACTAAAAAGTAAATATCAAAAAATTCTCTTTAAAATTTAATTATATAATTTATATAATTTTATGTATTTGAATTTTAACATTTTATATTTTTATTAATAATGAATCTAATAAATGAAGTGTTGATCAGTCTAATGAGGCGTGGACGCTAGCCTGATGATTAAAACTAAGAGCACAGGCAAATTTGGTCAATTTTCTAAACTGTAAATAAAATACCACTAAATAAAGGCAGTGAGTAAAATCATAATAACAGACAGTTGAAAAAGGCAGTTAAAGACGGGATTAAAAATTATCATTATATAAAAATATCTTTATAGTGATTTTTATTTTAATTTATTGGTAAATTTGGACATATTTTATCATTACAAACCAAGCGTCGCTAAAAAATAAATAAATGTTTAAAAGATAAAATCTCTATCTAATCTAATTTTCATTTATCTAGTTTGTCAATGTTTTGGAAAAATAATTCAGTTTTAAGTCTTTTACCATCATAATTCCTGGAAAATTTTTTTGAATAAAACTGTTTAATTATCAAGTCTAAAACAGTTGTTAATTAAGTAAATTGTTAATTTAAGGTAGATTTTTGGGATTTAGAACGCGTCCCGAATATACCAAGTATTGGAAATGGTTTGAACAACGCTTTAACTATTCCAAAACAGAGTACGAAAAAGTACAAGAATGGTTAAATAGCAGCATAATTTCAACCGAGGGTGATTCAGGAACAGAAAAGGAAGCATGTTCTCCAGTAGTTTTGCTGACAAATCCGACCACTGCACTGACCAAATATCTGATCGAGAATAAAAAAGCCTTCTCCAGACAAATCAGCTATCTAATAATAAAGCCTGACCAAGTCGACAGCGACAAAGACAAAGATAGTTTACAATCAAGTATTTCACTTAGCTTTCTTTCGGACCCAGCTCCGTCAGATTCTCTGCAAATTCAACAGGACCACTTATTTCCGTCTATAGTCCATCACTTGGACTCATTAATCAAATACGGATGCACGCCTGACAAGCGATCAACTCAAACAGAAAGTGCCAAGTTTAGCCTAATTAATGAACAAAATGACGAAGAACAAGACGAACAACTAATTACTTTTGAAAGTGGTGACATAAATAAAGAAAATCAGAAGAGAATTTTTGCTGCTTTTCTACGCAAACGTTTGCGTAAGCATGGCCTTAGCAAAACTTTTGACAAAATACGCGAAATGCTTCTATCAACTTTATCACATGCTCTTCTATCGCTACAAATAGACAAGTCAGAAGTAAACGCCACTGATCAATTGACTATTTATCATTTAATTCCCTATCACCACAAATGTCTAGAAATAATCAAGAAATTTTATCACAGTGAAGGCTCAATAAAGTATGGCGTTCAATCGGAGGCGTTCATTCGCCTTGGCTTGCCATCCTATCGCCCTCTATTCATCTACTTAAATAATGTTATCCTAGAAATAATGCATTTGTGCATTCAAATGCAAAATGAGAACAAAGGTGTAATAAAGCAGTATCTTAATTCTCAATTTAGTCTATTAAGTATTGAAGTGTTTACAAATGAGTTAAGAGAGTGTATCGAGCAAGCAATTCTTGTACGACAAACTTACTATCACATGATTTATCATATTAAAATTTATGTGACACTTTAAAAAATGAAATAGACATTTATGTTAGTAAACTTTAGTAAACTAATTTTCTAGATTATGTCCATTCTGTCTGAACTGAACAAAAATTTGACAGTAGTAGTAGTAGGAAAGCTGCGTATAATTTTTGATCTAAAATTGGTAGACTATTTCATTATTGTCAGACGGCCCAGTTGGTAACATTCGTGGTCACAAGCATAGACTAGTAAAGCAACACACAATGATAAGTCACAGGGCGTTCCATTTTAAATTTAGTGGTTGAAAACTGGAATAGATTACCATCTGAAGTATTGGCAGCAACATCAAAAGACAATTTTAAAAATAAACTGGATGATTTTTTAGCATCAGATCAACTAAAATTAAACAAATTTTATTCTTTTTAGCTATTTATCTTAAGTTTTAAAACTCGTTTTAATTACCACTGTGAGACTCAGTCTCACTAAGACTATGAGTCTTAATCTTGTTCTGAAGGTTATGCCTGTTGTGGCTCATATTATTATTAAATTTCATTATTTTGAAATTTAAAAAATAAAAAATGTTGTACTGTGGGGTCTTAAAAAATTAACTCTTTAAAAAGCTTTGGTTCCTTCTACATTCTGGTGTATATTTTTATTTAAAAAAAAAAAGAGTGTGGCAATTTCTTTACTCAAAAGAAGCAAAAAAAAAATACTTTCTTCACTTAAATCGTGTGTCGTCTCAGAGATTATTTAACAGACCCATTTTTTTCAAAAAGACTAGACAAAATTCTGAAAATATCTATGGTTTACTTTTTTGAATTTTTGTTTAATTTTATTTAAATAAAGTCTCAAAATCATGTTTGATTTAAATTTTGAATATTTAAAATTATATTAATAATTTTTTGATTATTTTAACTTAGTATTGAACCCAATTTTAGCAAAGTAAAATTTTTGATCAAATTTCAAGCGCTCAATCTTGCTCAAACATTTTTAAATGCGCAATTAAATTTCATTCAATTAAATTCAAAATACAATCCTTTTTCTAAAGTTTAAAAATAAAGCTTTGAAATGTCAAAAGAATAAAAAATCCTCGATGAAATTTAATTGCGCATTTAAAAATGTTTGAGCAAGATTGAGCGCTTGAAATTTGATCAAAAATTTTACCATTAAAAATTAATTAAATCTCATAAATTGATCCGATTATCAAAAAGAAGTTGATCTTCAGCCTGATATTAATAATAATAATCAAGATTCCTTATTTTTCAGCGAATGGAATGGAGCTCTACCTGAATCCAATCTGCTTTTTCTTGGTATCAAATTAGATTCTTTGATTGACTAAATTAAACATTTATAAGCTTTGAATTCAAAACAAATCTTCAAAATCAATTTTAGGCAAAAGGTTAAGAGTTTTACTTTAAGAACTTTCCGTCAAAGACAAGTATCGAAATAGTTCACAAGAAATAAAAAATCGACCTGACCAATGGCAATCAAGCTATTTGCAAAATTAATTGTTTTAAGGCAGAATCATTAATTGATAATTTAATAAACTAATTAATATATTAATAAATAATTTAAAACACATACTTTCTTTGACAAATTTTGTATCTTAGATGAAGTTAGAAGAAATTTTATCTATTTTACTTAAACAAAAGACTTAGTTAAATTTTGCTTTTTAAAAATAATAATAATCATAAATTATTGCAATAAAAAATGTCACAAAACTGACAGGTGCGTTTTGATATGTTCAGTGTTTGAGATCGCAGAACTAGACATCAAGCATCAACTAGAGAGAGACTTGTTTAAGTATGATGATGATTTAAAAGTAACCATATCAATCTATTTAGACTTTATCACCAATTGGGTACAGCATTTGGTCCAAGTGTCAAATTTTTCCAAAGCATTGTGTGTTCTTGAAAACGAGTGGAACTTTTGCAAGAACAATTTGTACTTTGTGACTGCTACTGAAGACATATTTGCCAGCCGATTTTGCAACATGGGCATTCTAGTTTACGAATCCCTCATAAACACCATCAATTTAATTGATTCTAAATTCAAACAACCTCTCAGAATTGATATTGATAAGCTTCTCTGGGACGAAAAAATGAGGCTTTTGAACTTGGCAAGCATATCCATTCAGCACGAGCAGTCTGATCTAGACTCTGATGAAAATTTATCATATTCTGATACAGAAAAGTTAAATTTAGATTTTAATCAATTTAAAGAAGAGATAGACAAGACAAGAAAATGGTGCATTAAAGCTCTTAGGTTCACAGCTGAGTTTTTAGCCGATCTTGAACTAGCCGCCAAATATCAAATTATCCATGATTTTCAGACTTTTTTGGACAAGTTAAATTCAAGCAATCATGTAATGGTAAATCTAACCAACAAAGAATTGTTGACTGATTCATTTGAAAAGTCATTTTTAATCTTTGTACCACGAGAGTTTTCCAATGAAAGGATACAAATAGCGCGTTTGCTTTTTCTAATTAGTGCCAAAGACAATTTTGAGTCAACTGAAGCCAATAAGTTCAACAAGTTTTGTTTTTATAAAAAATCTGATTCAAATGATTCAGAAAAGCAGTCTAATAAGGATCCTATAACTGCGCTAATGAAACATTTTAGAAGAAATTCGTTCATGATCAGCTCTTCTCATCACAAGACTTGCTATCTGCTTTTTGTTCAGCTCAGTGACCAGAAGCAAAGTTGGAATTGGACGGGACAAAAAATAAATTTGTATGCTTCCAGACCAGTTAGATATTCTCTCTACCATCATCTCAAAAATCCCAAAAATGACCCAGAAGCAAAATATTTATACTTGGTCACTTCTAAACAATCTATTTTGACAGAGAAAAAAATCGAATTGAAACAAAAATTACAAGGTAAATTTTTCATTTGTTTAAGAACAGAGCTTACTAAGTTTTGTTTTATTAATTATCTTTTGTAATTTAAAAAATATAAAAAATTAAAGAAAAGATTGCCATCTTACTAGTCATTACTAGATGTAAGAAGCAGTTGACTTAGTGATAGAATAATAAATCGTTTCTGACTTGAGCAAGAAAAATTTCCCTCTGGATTCTGATGCCATTGCCTCTTATTTGCGCAGCTGGACCTTTAATTTCTAATCTTTTTACCAGATTCCTGGCAAGGTTAACCTTTTCCAGCCATCATCAATTTGTACATTTCCAATCAAATTTCCTCTTACCCTTCTTTTACTCAATCTTGTCAAACCGAGTCTAGCTAGCCTAAAATCATACAACATACTTCTTAGTAGTGTTGTGAGTCAACTCGACTCAAGTTGATTTTTTTTCTTTTCTTGTCGACTTACCGACTAATCGACTTCTAGTCGACTAACAGTTTTATAAATCGATTAAAGTCGACTAAGTCGAACATTATTCCCTTTATATTTTATATTTTAAAACAAAAATGTATTAAATTATTTTTTAATTGTGAATAAATTTGACAAAATAAATTATAAATTTTCATAGTAGTAGAAGTAGTTGCTGTGGTATAGTGATTTATTATTAATTAGCGCTTAACCATTAAGGCTATTACAGTCTTTATAAATTTAGTCTGATTATTTCTTTATCTATTTGAGCCTTGAAACTGTTGACTGTCCTTGCTGATGTTGCTTTTGATAGTTTATTCCTTGTTTGTTGATCTGCCTCACAAGTTTATGGTCATTTCTTATTCTTAAATTTAGTCGCAAGCTATTTTCAAATTTTATTCATTCCAATCCATTAATAATTTTATACATCTGTATTAAATCTCCCCTAACTCACCGTTTTTAATGACTCAAAGGATACTAAGTCTCTCATCATAGGGTTTATTCTAAATACTATTTATTAATTTCGTTGCACTAGATTGTATATTTTCGATTAATCTGATATCCTAATGAAGGTGAGCAATTACAGATTGCGTATTCTAAATGAGGTCTGACAAGCGAAGAGAAATTAATATCTCCTTATCAAGTTACATAAAAGAGCTTTTGATCTGTCCTAGAACTCTATTCGCTTTAGATACTGTGAATATGCACTGTTTCCTCTATTTGAGGTAGTTGGAAATAATTAAACTAAGATCTCTTTCTTTTGCTGTCTCTTTTAGAAAGTAGGTTTTATTATTCTGTCTCATTTGGTAAATGGTTCTTTTCTTCCTAAGTGCATAGCTTTACATTTCGATAGATTAAAATCTATTGACCATTCTTTAATCCAATCAACTAGCATTTCAAGGTCTTATTTTAAGATAGTACTTGCAGATTCTTGACTGCTTACACCAATTATCTTAAGCCATATTACCAACTTAGACATTTAAGACTTTTCAGAAGATCATCTATATAAATGACGAATAGAATTGGTCCCAATACCGAATCTTGAGGGACGCCACTCGTGACTTCTTCCCATTTAGACATATTTTCACCAAGTACAACTCTCCTCTCTATTCCCGCCCCACTAAGAAATATTTGATCAATTTAAGACTAGTCCTTCAATTCCATATAATTTTAATTTAATCAGTAGTTTACGGTGTGATACTTTATCAAAAGCTTTAGAGAAATTAGTCTAGACGAAGTAAACTTTATTCCCATTTTCCATTTCAAATGTTAATTTATCAATGTATGTATCTAAAAGATTAGTGCTGCATGACTTTAGTAATAGTTAATAAAAAGTTCTTATGAAACAGTAAAAAATTTTATTCAATAATTGATATGAGTTTAACATTTACCGTATTTCCATTAGATGTCTTTAGTTCAGATGAGTTTGAATTTAAAAAAAATAATTATAACGAAATATCAACTATGTTAAAATAATGAATAATGATTTTTTTTTTTTTGGATTTTCATTGCTTAAATACTTTAGAATACTCTATTTGAATATTGTTTTTCATTTTTATTTGCTTAAACGTCCATTTTTCAATAAATTTTAAAAAACAATATATAAGTAAATTTTTTTATTCAAATGTTGTGTTTTACACGCTTTGTGGTTGTCAATGTGAAATTGGACCTGTTCTCACCACTTTTTGAAACATATCATAAGTCTGCCAAAATGTATCACTTTCACGCCACACATCTATCCATTGACATAATTAATCTAGATCTTTCTGCAGCATCTTTCTCATAAAAATTGACGATTGAAAGCTTAATTGAATTCTTATTTTTAATATGTAAAATTGTGAATTTATTCTATTAAAATATAAATTTTAACCTAAAATTAATATCTGGCATAGATAAAAAAAATGCACATTTTATATAATATAATAAGTTGATTTATCAATGATAAAGTCTTCTTAAAAAAAGTCTTTGCTTGTAATGTTTTTTTTTAAGGAGCTATAACACTGATAAAAGAAAAGGCATCATTTCATCCATCAATTGATGAGTCAATAACTGTTCTAAAGGACAAAATATACGAACTTGGCACTGAGTGTACACAATGGATCAATTCTTTAGAAGTTGATTTAATTCCTGACTTTTCTAGTGAAGAAAATGGAAGAGACCTGGCAAAAATAAAGATCAAAGTGAATGAAATTTTGAGAGTTTCCTACTTATTTGGGATAGAGCTTCAGCATGATATTATAAAGTTTATGACACAAAACAAAACCAATTCTTATGTACAAGGTCTAGCTGAATTTTCAATACAGTGGTGTGACTATATTGTGAGAAAAATGGACCGTGTGAAAGGTAGAAAGAGTAGGCCTTGGGCTGCCAACAAAGGTCTCCATCTCGTACAAGTGGCAGTAGATCACTCCGTTCATTTAAGCAGTGGAGACTTTTGCCGCTTGACCGAAGCTATCGAAAGATGTTTTACTCATTTGATTGGCAATATAGAGCAGCAAGATGACGATCAAACAATGCCATTAAACACAACAGATGATATATTTTGTCCAAGACTTAATTTATTTACCAAGGTTGTCAATAAGATACTGCCTCCGAGAAGTAGATTTGAAAATGCTTGTACCAACTTTGACGAAAATGTTGAAAATAAGCGCCAAGAGGAAAAGAGTATTGGCAAAATCTTGGATAAGAAAAGACAAGACTGGATAATAGTTGGACCAGAAGTTCAATTTAGATGGCAATTAGGTCTGCTGATTGGAGAGGGAAGCTTTGGCAAAGTGTATTCATGCGTCAACTTGGACACATGGGAACCAATGGCTCTAAAGATCGTCGAGTTCAAGCGTAATACAAATTTTGAAAGCTTAAAGGGAATTGCTGATGAAATAAACAATGTTGTGGACATAAATCATGAGAACTTGGTCAAAGTTTACGGATCTGAGCTACACAAAAAAGAACTATTTATTTTCATGGAGTTTTGCGGAGATCACTGCACCTTAGACAATCTCAGTCGAGATGCATCGGGCCTGCCAGAAAACATGGTTCGAAAGTACACCAAATCTTTGCTAAAAGGAGTAGAGCATTTACATGAAAAAAACATAATACATAGAGACATAAAAGGTGCCAATATATTCCTTAAATCAATAGATATTAGACATCCTGAAAAAGTTGTTCTCAAACTAGGAGATTTTGGTTGCTCAATCCGCCTTAAAGACCCGATTGGAACGGCAAGCCGAGATCAAGCAACAGGTCTAAGAGGAACTTATGGTATTTGTCTCAAAAGACTAAAATTAGGCTTGATTTAATAATTTTTTATTTAAGCATTTATGGCTCCTGAAGTGATGGCATCGGGTTGTGCCAAAGATAAAGGCTATACTTATTCAGCAGATATATGGAGTGTTGGATGTGTTGTGATTGAAATGTTTACTGGCAAAAGACCATGGCATCCTTTAAAAGATGAAGCTATATTGTTCAAAGTTCATCTTTCTTTTGATGATGATAGAAAGCCTCCTTATCCATGTGCTGTTTCTGAAGAGGCAGTGCACTTTTTGAACTGCTGTCTTAAGTTTAAACCATCAAATCGCAAAAATGCAGACCAACTCTTGGAACATAGTTTTTTAAAAATTTCAGATGATGAATTTGAATAAAATCAAAATAATATCAAATTTAAAATTATTGTCTAATTCAATTTATATTTGAATTTTTCGAAAGTATTCTAATAGAAAAATTTAATCTTTATTTTATTAAAATTTTGTGTTTTAATTTTAATTTTATTTCTATTACATTAAAGCTTTTATTATTAGTTTTCCAATAAATTATTTAAAATTTATAAAATATACTTTATTTTAAATTTAATATTCATTGTAACTGGTTTCATTGATTTATCGGGAATGAAAACACAATTATTGATAGAAAATAAAAATCCTCTCTTAACTAATAAATAGTTTTTCATTCTCAGAAATATCTGCCTATTATCTGAACTGATCAAGAATTTGTAATTAATATAAAAGGTTAAAATTACTTGTCATATTCTATACAATTTTTAGATTTAATCACTAATTCAGAATGTATAATTTATCAAAAAGAATGTGTACATCGTAGCAAACTTGAAATAGTTAGGTAGAAATAGGTTAGCTATTGAACAGATTTAAAGCTTTAAGTATATCATTATCGTAGTTAAGATTTCCAAAACTAACATCAGTACACATAGTTCTCTGCTGTGGATCCTCGACATATTTATATATAGAAATATAATATTATATATAGAAAAGGATAAAGGACTTTGAAACGCATGGAAGAAAAACGCCTTAGAATAGAACAAGATGAATTGAGCAAAATTGAAGTCAAAATCAAGTCTCAAATTGATGAAGAGAATAGTAAGGACAGTTCTAGATTAAGTAGCAAGGACGATATGCCATTGTTGAAAATTGTGAAAAGTAAAGAACTGCTAAATGATATTATGGTCAAAGTTTTTTTTATTCTTTTTCAGTCTCTGTTTAGCATAAAATTTATCCAATTTATTCATAATAAAAATTTTATATGATAAATACAATAAAACTTTAGCTAACTATGAAAGTGAAATGGAAGAAATGATAGCACTTAACAAGTTGCAATTTTTTCTCAAATCTCCAAATTAGAAGCAATAATAAGAGTTTGAAACTACAAGTAAGACCGATTAAAACTTCATTTATGCAAATATTATCAAACAAATTAAAAATAAGTTGCTTATAAAATTAGCAAAAAAATAATTAAAAAGAATAGAAATATTTAAATCGAATTCTTTGATAAAATTAGAGAAAATCAAATTAAAACAAAACAGGGTATGTAAACTTCAACATTAATCTCTTGATCACAAAAAACTAATTTAATAAGTCTTAAGTAAAAATTTCCGAGAGTTTTTTCGCTTCAACTTGATTTTGATGATGGTTCTATCAGATTCAGATAGTTAAAATTATCTATTTCTAATTTAAATTTTAACAATTTAAATATCGAAAATTAATGTTATTTTATTCTTTAATTTAATTGAATTTTAGCCTTTAAAGGTGTAATAAATTTTTATGTAATATTTTATTAAAATAATTAACAGAATAATTAACTTTTTGAATAATAATTATATAGATTACTACTTATACTTATAATAATTAACATCTAATTGCATACTGGAGGATTTACAAATGAAAATAAGTTAAATTCTACTGCTGCACAAAATATCATAAATGCAGCATACACACTTAAAAATACGTATCCAGTTCTCAGTTCCAGTCGCCACTTTCCAAAATGTATAATTAATACCTTAAAAAAATTGATAAGATTTTTAGTTAGCATTTAATTCTTACTGTTGATAAAACGCAAGCAAACAGAATAAATGAATCGTATCCAATTCCGGATGAATTAATGACCACATAACCATTGTTAAAGAAAGATTTTATAAACCATGGAAATGCAAGTCCAATCAGCAAGTCAAAGACATTTGAACCAATAATGTTAGACACTCCCATATCAACCATTCCTTGTCGTACTACCACAATGCTGGTATATGCATCTGGAATGCTGGTGCCCATCGCGATCAAAGTAATTGCCATCAGAGAATCAGGGATGCCTAAAGTATAACCAACTATCACTACCATCCAGACTATTAGATAGGAAAAAACAGCCAGCCATGCTACAGACAAAACAAATGTAATGTGAAATTTCTGCTTATGTTGTTCAATACGGCAATCTGGAATGGTAAAATGCAACAAAATACGAATTGGCAAAAAGATTGCAGAAGTAATTATTTTTTTCATGCTGTCATGTTCATTTAGATTGAGATATTTAGATAAAATTAGTAGATAATTTTCTTTTTTGAATGGGTTCATTGACAAGCTTTAAAATTTTATTAAATGATTAAGTTTAAATAATTGTCCAATCCATACTTTGAAAAATCAATTGGTTTTGGTTTAGAGGTTTTTTTGTACCAAAAAGTCTTGATTAAGAATTGAATTTAAACTGGACTTAAGGTAAATAGATTAATCTTACTTCATCAATTACTCTTCTGACTGCCATTCTAAATCTTGTTTTGGGACCAAAGAATCTTTTGTTGGTCATTATTTGCAAAACACAGGTATCAAAATCAATTCTTTATTTAAATTAAATTAGACAATTTTAAATTAACAAGAATCTTACTGTCTTGTTCCTGAGGCTATCAACGAATCGATATTCTTTAGGTCATACTCGAAATTATTTTGTGGTGAATTTTGATATGAAAAATTTCCAGATTCATTCGCACCATATGCTGCAATGTCATTTAATGTGCCACCCCATGCATATATATCTTCATCATCGTCATTGAATCTACCTTTTAAATTTTAATTTTTTTAAAATAATAATAATAAAATTAGACAATGGTTAATATTTGGTAAATGAATAAAAAATTATTGAAGATAAATTATTAATCTTTAACATTTATCTATTTTTTTATTGTACAAAATGTAAATTTTTATTTTATTATTTTCAAATGATCACTTCTAACATATAATTTTAGATAATGTAACTTTAAATATAAAAACTTTCGTTTGTAAGATGGTAAAGTTTTATGAAATTTGGTAGATCTAAACTTACAGTATCCCGATTGTGACTGAGATAGTGTCCTATCTCCAAACGCATAGTTTTTGTTGTGAAGTGCCTGGTCATTGTCTCCAAGTATACTATTGGCCTCTTGTCGAAATATTTTAAATTTTTCAAAGGCCCAATTTTTTGCTCGATCATTATTCCTTCATTAACTTAAATTAATTAAATCAATTTTTTGTATATTTAAATCATTACATCATAAAAACACAATACAATGCATAAAAGATCAGCAAACACATTGATTCATACCAGTAGACGCGGTCATCGTGAATTAGTAGAAATAGCATCAGAATTGATATAGTGTAGAAAAGTGAGTCCCTAATGAATGGCCATGTGGAAAGTTGAGCACTCTTATTTTTAAAATAAAAATTTGGAAATTATTTTTTCTTTAATTACTCCTGAGACAAAAAGTCCACAAATTCCCACAATAAAAAGTATGTTGAAGATTGCTGAGCCGACCGCAGAGCTGATGCCTGCTTCCGAATTGCTGACAAAAATACCCACAAGTGAAATGAATACTTCTGGGGTGCTGCTTCCAACAGCCATGAATGTGGCACCTAGCACGTCTTGGTCAAGATTGAATCTTTTGCCAATCAGCTCTATCGAGCTCATAAAGTACTCATCGCATACTATTAGAATGGATTTTAGCAAGTATATGGCAAACAAAATATGGAGAACAACTGCGCCTGTTTTTCTTTGTTTTTGGCTAAATAAATCTCTTGGAAAATCATATATGATCGCAGCAATGCAATGCTCGCTCGAGTTGAAACCATTTGATGGACTTTTTGAAATCGAAACGGTCTTGTTATTTTTTAATTCATCTTCAAAATATAATTTATTATTTTAAATGAATGAAAAATTATTTAATTGATTTTTTATCACTTTTAAAAATTTGTTTAAATTTATTATTGATTAAAAATAGTGATAAATCCCGGGCTGGAATTAAATTATTTAGTTTAATTAGAATTATCCTATGCCAGATTTTTAGTTGTTTAAAATAATGATAGAATTATTAATTAAAAATTATTAACAATTAAGCCAAATTATTGCGTTCTTAATAAATTATATTCTATTTTTATGTTTTTAAAAGATAGTATTGATAATAAAAGATTTTATAAATCCTGTTTTGTTTTGTTAAAATTAATTATCAATTAGTATCATAACCAGCCAAGTGATTTTGATAATAGATTTTATTTAAAATCATCTCTTATTAATTATTTCAGTTTAGAATTTAACAACTAGATTTTTTAAAAAATATTCATATAAATTAGCAATTTATAAAAAGTTCATTAATTTTAACTATTAAAATCAAAATTTTTGAAATTTATTTCTATTAACAAAAAAATTGATTGTTGAAATTTTGTCAAATAACTACTAAATTGTTCGTTCATTTGTATGATGATCTTTAATTACATCCATTAATTTTCTTCAAAAAATTTTCCAATTAATTTTTTCAGAAAATTTGTTAATTAGAAATAGTCTTACGTTACCAAATTAAAGAATTAAAGTCTTAATTATCTCTGATTTTTGAGTTATTTAGATAAAGCACTTTTAATAAACGTAATTTAACCAATTTTTGTTGTTTACCAAAAAAAATATGGCCAAATTAAAAATAAAATCTTTTTATATCTTTACAGTTTAAATTAAAAAATTACAAAAAATTTGACTGAACAATTAAAGTTGTGAGTTTCATTTTTATTGGAAAACTTAATTATCATTATTAAAAAACTAAAAAAATAAAATTTTATTGTTTGTGACAAAATTGATACTGACCTTGGTGATGGAAATCGCTGCTTGGCAGACCGGAAGCAGTAAGCAACACAATTGAAAAAATCCATGCTGCATCAATTATCCTCATTTTTATTTTTCTATTTTATATTTGAGAGTTTTTTGTTAATTTGATTTCTGTTTCATTTTAATTTTGTCATAAATAAAATATCATGTTTTGTAACTGGTACAATGTGAAACTGGCGCAAACAAAATCTAGAACTAGAGAAAAAAAAGAACAATTACTCATTTTTATAATTAATTAATTTTCCATTCCTAATTAATAATTAAATAGCAAACACAAAACAAAACAAAAAAATTTCTTCTTATAAAAAAAGCTCTCTATTGAGAACATGTCTCGTTCTTCTCGTCAAATTGATAAACTGGCTCGATCGATATTTTTCTAATTATAAAAGCTTAACTATTCTTCCGTCTTTAAGCTTGTAGCAACTTTATTTTAATGAGTGCGTCATAATCTCAAGTTACACAATTAGAGATATATTTGCTAATGTATGTAGATTTAATTAAGCGCTGATTAGGCCTATCCTGAAAACAAGTAGTGGATAAATTTGATTTCATGCCAGAAATGGTCGTAAAATGAGCCACAATAAATTCTTATCGATTTTTTTCATATCCACTTTGTTTGCCGTTCAAATTAAGAGTTAGAATTAATTTGCTTAGCTGTAATTTATAGCAGACAAATAAGTTGATTTGACAATATTGGCTCAAGAGGCCAATTCATCAGAATTAAATGAACTAATTGATTTTTCATCTAATCAAAAATTTGAAGCTTTCTCTTTGCCCCAAAGCAAACCTAAAGCTAAAGCAAACAAATTGCCGCTGTGACACCATTCAAAATTAATCTTTTTATTTTCATTTCTTACAATTTTGTTATTTAAGATGAATCAATTATTAATTTTAATAAATAATTTATTTCTTAATTTTATTTTTTTGAAGAGGACTTAATTTTTTAGAACTTTATGTTTTCTTAGAACGATATTTTTTGTGCAAAACCGTGCGCGGGATAAATGCTAAATCTTTAAAGTTTTAGTGCATACAAAAGCGACCATCGACCACTTGTTAAATTTGACCCCCTTTTTGATGCGCGCATAAAACTCGGTTTTTCATGTTTTAACGCGTTTTTAAAACTCAAAAAACCTGCAATTACGCCGGAACAAAAAAGTCAAAATAAAAAAATAAATATGATGCTTTAAAATTTAATTCTTTTATTTCGCGGTTAAAAATTGAAAAAATAGAATAAAAAATATTTTTTTTGTTATAAAAAAATTCGATTTTAGACTAGTCATGCATATAAAAAACACTGGAACTTCAACATTTTGATAAACTTTAAGCAGTGCATGATATTTATTTATTTATTTATTCAAAGAGCGCCTTGTAGGCAATGTAAAAAAAAATAGAAATAAAATTAATAAATTTAAGATTTGTTAATCAATATTGATCAAAGCTCTTCATCATTCTTACGCAATCCAAAAGTGCTTCTGAATTATTAAGAGACCTTTACACATTACAATCGGCAATATATCATAATCTTAAACAAAAAAAAAATATTGTAATTTCTAGAAAACTATTTGAATTCGGCATATTGAAGTTTATGATCAAATTTAAATGATCATGCTCAAAAATTATTTTTTTTTTAAAATTTTTTATATTCTTTTTAATTGAAAAATGTAATGCAGAGATAGATTTTCATGTGTAACAGAACATGTTAAATCATAATCGAGTATTGTGCAAAATTCTGCATTTTTTTCAATTTCAAGGTTAATCAACAGGCTAGTGCCAATGTCATAAAGACCGATTAACACTCCATTTATTTAAATAAAATAAGTTTTACAAATTAAAAATTAATTGTTTATATAATTATTTAAAAAAATAAAACATTGAAATATTTAAATTAAATTTTTTGAATTTTTTTACAAAATCTGAAAAAATAAGATTAATATTATTAAAAATTGAATGCTTAAATGTTGTAAATTTCAACATTGATCTCTTGATCACAAAGCAATTTATAAGTCCTGAGTAGAAAAATCCAAAAATTTTTTGACCATTTAATGATTTTGATGTTGGTTCTATCAGATTCTCACAGTTCCTTAAATTATATTTCAAATTTGTTGAGTCATTTTCCTTTAAATTCTGCCTTAGATTATCAGGAGAGTTATGAACGTATAGTGTTTTATAAGCAAAAGATAGCATTCTATCTAGTATTCTATGTTGGAATGCATATAGGCCATTCTTTTCTAAGAAGTTATTAATATCGTTAAAGTTATTTACTTCAAATTTGAACTTAAACAATTTAAATAATGTCAAATAATAACTCTTAGCCAATTTAATTATTGCCTTTTTGAGAAATAGCACAGGAGAGTCGAGCAATAATCAAAATAAAGCAATATAAAAGTCTTAAAAAACTGTATTTTTACGGATGTTGATAGATAGAAAAGTCTCTTAATGCTGAATAATTTTTTATTTACAATTAATGAGATACTACATGCAAAATTAGAAAAGTTAAGATTTTGATCAATTTTATAACCTAAAATGAGTATTGTGCAAAATTCTGCATACATTAAATTTTTGCAGAAATTTGCAGACATAAAAATTTAAGTTTAACATTGAATGTTTACTTTAAAAATGTGATTCTGCAACAAAAATTTTTTAGTCGAAAATATTTAAAAATATATTTTTATAATAATTTTTGAGCTTGATCATTTTAATTTGATCATAAACTTCAACTTGCCTTGAATTCGCTAGTTACTGATTTTTATTCAGTCATTCGTTCATTCAACAAGTTGTTTAAAAAATCTCTAACTTAAAATTAGATTTTTTTTTTAAATTTTAATATTTTATTTAATATATTTTATATTTTTACAAAAATAATTTATCAATTTTATACTTAAGGTTAATTTATTTATCAACAGTAGTGAAAGTAAAAAAAAACTGTACTCTATCATATAAAGGCTTAAATTCTTCAAGACAGGATTTTGGGGGCACTTATTTGCAAGTTTTTTAGTAAAAAAAAAATCCCTAAACACAGTTTTGTACTAATATAATTTTTTTTGATGTAGATACAAAGCAAAAATAAAAGCATCAATAGGACTTAAATTAATTATTGATTTTGTTTACCTTAAAAAAAAGAAAAAAATCATTATATTTTGACTTTTGATTCGAATCAAGATAACACCTATGTAACCTTTTCTGCTTAGGCTTGTTCGCACTGGATACAACACTAATGTAAGAGGTTATCTGAAATAACGAATGATCAATGATTGACTCTTGTAGCCTGGTCCTGGATCTCACTCTCCCGCTCTCTCGTTCTTTATACAAATATTGCTATTTTTAGTTTTAAAAATAGAGAAAATCCTCTTTCTTTTTATATATTAGATAGCGCCGCCCTATAAAATTGCGGAAAAAAATTTTTTCACTCAAAAGTTAGTCAAAAATTTTATAGAAACCAAATGTTGAACCACGATACGAACTATGATACAGATTTAACAGGGGTACTATAATCATCTAATTTTGTCTGAATGTAATCCAAAAAACTAGCTTGTTTTATGATTTTTATTAAAAACCCCCCAAAATAAAAAAAAAGAACTGGGATTTTGGTTAAATTTAAATTAGCCTAATGATTCCATAGTGTCATCTTCTATCTTTCTCGATATTTTTTTCTGATTTAATGAAAAACCTTTCAGCTGAAGATAAAAAATTATTGTTCGACGACGACCTGTCGATTTGGTGTAGACACAAAATCTAAAAAAAATCGAAGAAACTTTACAAAAAGCAATAAACGCAATTAAAATTAAAAATAAACTTCAAAAAAACACTTTATATAATTTTTACGTCTCTGTAACGTTTCATAGCAAGCTATTTTTCATTGCAAGACAAAATTCATCGTATCTCTAATTTTTTCATTGCACCATTTTTTTTTTTCATAGCAGGTTATTTTTTCATTGCAAATAGTTTTTTATGGTATAATATTTTCTTATTGTATCAAAATTTCATTTACTAATTAATCTTTAGAAAATGATTCGAAATTTCTTGAAAAAAAATCGGAATGAGTCGCCTTCATTAAAAAAACTAAAGAATAGACGAATTTTAAATCATATTTCAAACTCTGATAGTATCGATTCTAACAACTGAAAAAGATAATTTAAAAAGTGATTTTGACTTAGAAAAATCTTTTCGGGATTTAAATATTAACAAAATCATGCATACGAAAAAATCAAATTCATTCATTCATTTGAAACTTTTATACGAAAAAATTAATGAAGAAAAAGTATGCAACGGCCTTAACTCTGATAAAAGTTAAAGCGATAAAGAGGAAAACAGTGACGATGATGAAAGTGATAATGTTGAAGATGATTAAGATTTTTTAAAACAAATGAATGAATTTGAATTTGGTCAGTAAGGGGTTCGCTTATAATAAAGAAAGAGGCCCTAATACACTAGCTAAAGTAAACTGTAAATGTGAGTTTACTACGATATGTAATGCACGTGGTTGTAGTGATGGTTTTGAGCCTCCATTTGCATTAACAGTGTT
This sequence comes from Brachionus rotundiformis, assembly GCA_016802295.1. Taxonomy (NCBI): domain Eukaryota; kingdom Metazoa; phylum Rotifera; class Eurotatoria; order Ploima; family Brachionidae; genus Brachionus; species Brachionus rotundiformis. The sequence continues at coordinate 1,521,843 of JAESIW010000203.1, forward strand.
ACATAAAAACCATTGTCCGGATTTCACACGTCATCAAGTTCTACATAATAATGTTGAAATAAAAAATCGTGCCGAGATATCAAGAGACAAAGCTCGTACAATTATAGCCGAAACAAATAAAGAAATAAGCTTAGATGCAGTAATGAAATTGCCAAATTATGATGCTAAAAGAGCAAAAATAAATAGAGCAAGATTTAATAAAGCTGGTGCTGGTAAAGAATTTGATGAATTATCTTAAGTTGTAATTAAAGAAGAATTGAGAGTAACTTATAGAAATGAAAAGTTTTTGTGGGGTGATAGTGGATCAGATGACCCAGAACGCATTTTAGTATTCACAACAAAAGAAAATTTGAAACTTTAATATAAACTAAGAGATTGGTTTTGTGATGGGACTTTTGACATTAGTCCCACATTGTTCACTCAACTCTATTCGATACACGTGATTATTAATAATAAAGACTTTCCAGTGTTGTATACTTTTTTGCCTAATAAAAACCAATGTACTTATGTTAAACTATTTAATATGATAAATGGTTTCATTAAGAAGACTCGGCTTTCAATTAATATTAATTTCGAAAAAGCAGTTTTCAATGCGACGTGTAAAGTGTGGAAAGATTTTAATATTTATGGATGTTTTTTTCATTTGTACAGCAACATGTTTAAAAGAGTTTAACGTAAGCAGTCGATTGGCTATTTTATAGATATGAAATTTATTAATATATTTTTTTCTTTAAACTTTATTAATAAATATAAAGTGCTGGATAAATTAGACTATTAAATTTTATTGTTTTTGTATTATGGAAAAATACTAGACTTCATGTAAAGCTTTTTTTGGTTCACACGGAACAAAAAACTTTTCGTTCAAAAGTTCAGCAGAACAAATTTCTGGAAATTTATTTACCATTTTTTGTCCAATAGTTATTTTAAAATTCAATTCATTTTTTTTCAAGTTTCGTAGCTCGAAAATGTCATTTTGAAGTTTTGAAGGAAAACCATTTTCGTCAATTTTATGATTAATTAACAAATCTACATATTTCAGATTTATTTTATTTGAAAATCTGCCTATAACAAGATTCCTATTTTTTGGTGAAAAAGTGCATTCTCTGTACCATGATTGCAAAGTGTCTCCCATTAGCGAATAAACTTTTTTTTTTTCTCGAAAAAATCTTTTACATCTTTTAATTGATGAAAAATATCGTTTTCGGCAGTAAAAGACTGTTTAAAATTTGACATAGTTTCAGAAAAATTACATTCGATAAATTTTGAATATTTGTAATTAAATAAAAAATTCTCTTTAAATAAAGGAATTCTTAGAAACATCGATTTATACTCTATGATAGCTGTTTCAAATCTTTAGTTTATTGAAAGAATTAATTATTATTAACTAAAAATATTCATACTTATTCATAGCTCGATCTTCATCAGAAAAAGATTTAGTGAATTCCTTAAAAACAAAATCATCTCTTGGTATCCAGAAGAAATTACCGCGAGGATATATGATTGAAATATGGTAAAAGAAAAAACCACATTTTATGTAAATACTTGCAGGGATTGAATAATTAAAATCGTTATAAAATGATGGAATGACATTACACTGTAGATCAATTGAGATTAATTCCTTAAAAAATAGATTAATTAAATTAGAATTTCAATTAAATATTAGATACTTTGAAGAACTCGGATAAAAATTATCTCAAGTAGAAATGACATCAAAAAACGATTCATAAAATCTTGTTGATTAAAGATTAATCGAATTTTATCATAATTATAATAATCAAAATTAGCAACTAATTTTGGTTCGGCCAGAATAGCTTTGTGTCTAAAAAGGTTTCGGTTAATTTTCTCAAAAATTCTATCAGTCGACAGATTTTTCTCAACTGTAAAATTATTCGTTATATGGAAAAATTTTTTGGAATAAAATTCTAATTTTTTGTAAAATTTTGGAAAATTTCTATTAAATTTTACTTTTTTTGTTTCATCAATCGAAAAAGCTTTCGTCGAGAATAAGAACGAATTTTGGAAATATATTTTAAAAAAAAAAAAAAAGTTTGTAATAGACGAAACAATCAAAAATATCATGCCAAATTTAAAAATATTCACGGAAAAAAACCTCATTTTTAAAATATTTTGAGTATAGGACCTGAATTAACAAAAAAATTTAAATTTTTCAAAAACTTTAGTTTAGTAATATCTTTTTTTTATAGTTGCTATATTAAGAATATAAATAATCATAAATTATTTTCTATTAAGTTAATTTTTTCAGAATTATTCACAATGTTCTATTTTCATTAGAGAATATAATTTTTTATTATATTATTAATATAAAAAAACAAAACTACTAAGTAATGGAACAAATGTATTTCTTTTTTAAGTAAGAAACAAAAATAAATATTCAATTATTTTTTTTGTTAGTTTGATCAAACTTGTATATCGCGTTTCTTTTTACTAAAGGCTTTGGAGCAACGATTGCGGTCTCTTCAAGACGAATTTTTTTGCTATTGGCTCTTGTACAATCCGATCGTCCGAGTCTGAATCTTATTAATATAAGGTGATACCCAAATCATCTAATTTCTAATTTCATTTTGCTGAAGAAGTAAGGCATTGGTTTATCTTTAGTCTACTTGGACGATGCTTCTTTCAAGTGAAATGTTCATAATTCTTTCATTTGACAAATTTCTTAAAGCAAAACTAGAAAAAATTAAAAGAAAATTTTCTCAAAAATATTTTGTGTTTTTTGAGGTAATAATGTATTACCTATCTGAAGACAGCGAATCATTAATAAATGCAAGAATAATTTAGACTATATAGAATGTTTTTGAAGTGATATCACTAAACAAATGTGAATAGTACTGTCACTAAAGAAATTTTTATCTTCTAATTAAGTTAAATTTTGATTGGTGGATGAAATTTAAAAATTCTATCTGACTCTCTTGAATTATGAAACGAGTTAGAAATTTAGGAAATAGCACAGATTTTTAAATCATCTGGTCCATATTATATTCTGGTTCAACTTTATCTTTTCGCGATTGATTAGTTGTGGAACAGGATTATAAGGAGCTGTATTTGCAATCTCTTCATCGTATTCTAGTTAATCTTGATATTGATAAATAATTTTACTTGGTGCTTGCTCACCAAAGTATATTATTTTCTTATATTTTTTCCTTTGTTCTAAGCTTTTTACCTTGGTAAGGTCGAAAGGTTCAATTTGCTGAGCACAACAATCCAAACATCACAATCTTCTCCAATATTATTCGAATAAGATAAACATGAACCCTTACAATTGCTTTTAATACTTTTTTACCAAAAATAGGATACGAATACTCTGTAAATATTTGGAACCGTTCAACGAAAGCAAGCATAAACATTAGGGTTGTCAACCGTCATGAGAAGATTAACCTAATGAAATCATTTTTATCAAGCTAAATCAAAATAAAAATGACTAACATTCTGACCAACAGAGTATTTTCACAGTGTAATGCTTTACCGCAAAGTGTTGTTAACTCAGGGACGTAAAAGCTTTTAATGCAGGCATCGACATAGAAGCGTTTGATATTGAATAAAGAAAGAAACGAAAGACTGCCACAGCTTTTATAGATCTAAATGCCAGGAGTCATTAGTATAAATTTGAATTTCTTTTTTCTAAGTAAAGAAAGCCTAAACAATAATCAGTCATATATATTTTTTTTACTATTAGATTAGTTGTGTCGACAGCAATTAAAATATAATCGATATTCACAGTACAAACAAGGTTTCAGATCTGAAAAAATTTTTGATTTCTTAAACTAAGAAATTTTAAAAGATTTATTTAATTGTTTTTTCGTATTCAGTGTATTTTCTATCTTTTTAGATTATTTAGTTTCTCGAAAACCTTCACTTAATATTTTCCAAATTTATGCTTTCTCAAGAGAAGTTCCTTATTTATCAATTTTTGATTAGTAGATATTGATTATTAAATTGATCATGTCTAATTTTTGTTTTTATAATTTTAAGGAACTATATTTTTTGTGATTTTGTAACATATCAAGTCTAATTAATGTTATTTCGGACATTTATTATAATTGTATTTTTGTATTTTTTTTAATTTATTATAAATGTATGCCGAATGTTTAAAGTTTTTGAATTTAAAGAATATTTATTGGATTGAAGTTTTTTTTTGGACATGCTCAAACAGCCAATTAACAAAAATTTAAAAACAATCCTTGAAAAGAGATAAAACTAGAAAGTTAAATTGATTAGTTGAATGAAATTTCTCATGTACAGGCGTGGTTAGTAACGAATTAAAGCAAACATTCTCTTTCATTACATCAATAAATTAACAAAAAAAAATTCTTAAAATGTCCGTTTTATCTTGATATGAAAATAAACGAGTTTTTTTCTTTTTTTTTTAATTGAAGCTAACCACTTATATCAAAAGCCTTTTTTGACAAAAGTTTAAAATTAGAAACAAGAACTTGTTGCTATGACATTTTTTAAAGCCATAAACTAAAAATAAATTCAAATTTTTAGATATTTTAACGATAAAAAAACAATTACTCCCAAAAAATGAAGAATAAAATCAGAGTGTTTTTATTTATGTTATTTGTTAATTCAGTTTTCGTTCTAATTCATTATTTTTTTATTCTTGATATAAGTCCGACAGAAACAAGATATTTTGTTATAAACGACTCAAAAAAACTTCAATCAATAAAAGACATCTATTTTGTCAAAACACATAAGACTGCAAGCAGCGCCTTACAAAATGTACTTATACGGTATGCTGATAAAAATAATATGCGAGTTGTAAATGACCTTCTTGCAGAGTCTCAAATTGTCGTCAAAAATAATTCAAATAATAAAATATTTTTTTTGCATATAAGGCACAATTTTGAAATCGCTAAGAAAGCATTTCCACGAGATAATTCCCTTTATCTTACAATATTACGAAAACCTCAAGATCAGCTGATATCTTCAATTAATTATTTCAAAGATTTAAAAAACGAAAAAAAGTTTATTATGAAAAACATAGAAAATGAAAATATTAAAAAGCAAATTGCTAAAAACAGAAGCCTTTTTTGTTTTCTCAGAAATTCAGCAAGTTATGATCTAGGATTAGTCAAATGCGCTGAATCATACAAAGGGTCTAAAAAAAGTCTTATAGATCGATTTAAAAGTGAGTTTGATTTTGTTTTCTTGACAGAGTACTTTAATGAGGGTCTAATTATTTTGAAAAAAATTCTCAAATTATCTTACAAAGACATTGTATGCTTGAGTGTAAATCAAGGCACAGTAAAAGTCAATGAAAAAGACAAAAAATGGGCAAAAAGGATAATTGAAAGAATAACCAACGCTGATTTTACTTTATATAATTATTATCTTAAAATATATCAAAAAATATCATTAGAAATACAGAATGAATTGAAAGAGCTTTTATATTTAAAAAAACTTTATGAAAATATTTGTACTAATGGAAGGCAACAAAAATTTTTTTATCAAGATGTGCCTTTTGTTGGTTATTCAATCAGAAAAAACTTAACAGGTGAGCAATATGATTATTGTTCGAAACTAATAATCACCGAATTGGATTTTTTAAATTATATTAATAAGAAGTCAAAAAAGATACATCGGAATTTTAATCAAATAAAATAGAAAAAATGTTAATTAAAATTTTAAATATATTCTATAAGTTCCTGAATAAAATTTTGTATTTATGTAACAGTAAATTCAATTATTATTTTTTTAAATTAATAATTAATCACATATATTTTTATTCTTATTACAGCTGTTCTAAAAAATTAAAAATCTTTTTAATATTTCTTTTTAACTTTTTAAATTTTAAATATTTTGATAAATAATCGATTTAAAATTTAAAGAATTAGTATTTCTAAAGAAATAATTTTAAAAACGAAAAATAATATATTTAACATCTTTTTTCAGTGGAAATCACACATATTCGTTTGGATCGACTACCACCTTATATAAAAATATACTAAGAGTTGTTACCAAAAATCTTATGACGTATTATTTTTAACATTTTTAATAAAAACCATTGATTTCATTTTAATCACTTCAATTGTTCAATTGACTTTTTCTTTAAAACCATTTTAATCTTTTGATTCCGATGCGCTGCTGTCAGCAATGACTTTTTCAGAGCTGTATAAGTTCCTTTTCCTTTACTAGTATGAAATCTCCTTACCGTTTCTCTACTTACCTTAACATTTTTGAACCGAAACCGGTCTTATTAAGAAAACTCGCTTTTGAGAATTTCTTAATGATAAAAACAAATAAAGAAATCTTTAATATCCTAGTTGAAAAGAATCGCCAAGGACCTTTTTTTTTTCAAAGATGGACACACGAGTACAAAAATTCTCGGAAAACTCAAAATCCTTGAGTAGACCAGTTACCTTTTCCAATCATATTTATAAGAGACGAATTAAGTCTTTGACCAAAACTCATCCGCAGCGTCAGTTTAGTCTTAAACTGAAGATTTTTGTGAGGTTAGAATTTTGAAAGAATTAAACCTCAAATTAAATTTTGTAATTAAACTCTTACTAACGATATTGTAAAAATTGTTAATATCTAGCCAGTGTTGTTTATTAAATATTAATAAACATTTCGACAATGTCACCTGGAATGTTAACAGTACAAAAAAGTTAACTGAATGCGAAAAACACACATACAATTGTAAATATCATTAAAAAGTTTTCAAAATATCAATATTTTTCAAAATCAAAAATGGTGAAACAAATGGTTCAGTTTTTGTTTTCAAAATCAACATTCAAATTATCAAACAATGAAAACTCTCTTGCTGCTCCTCTTCAGACAAAAAATTCTTTATTTTCGATCACTTGGCAATTAAACGAAACATAAGTTTTATCTTCAGCACCAAAAGGAATCGAGGGTGAAAAATAATTCCAAAGAAGAGACAATACAAGAAAAAAAGTGTTCTTTTATTTTATTCTATTTTTTCTTAGATTTTTCTATTTTGATTAGTGTTATTCTTTTAAAATTGGTCTAAATAAAATTGAATTTTGGTGTTTTTTATCCAATATTTGTGGCATAAAAATAAAAACGTCCAAAAATTTATCTTTATTAAACCCAATTTCAGCGATAAATATGTCAATTTTTTATATCTGTAAATGCTGAACAAGAATACAAAAAACTCATTTTAATTTATTTTTATTTTGTCATTTGAAAAAACCTGAAATCGTCATACCTTAAATATTGTTTAAAGAAATCTACAATTTCTATAGCTACAAAAAATTTTAAATGAAGCGCAAGTTTGGACAAAAATTTAGTTTTCACTCACTTAACTAATAATCAGAATCTTTAAAAAATAAAAGGATATTTATAGCATGTTATTTTGTTCGAATCTATTAAAACGAAAAAAATTCCTCTATGTTATAATTCCAATTTTTTTAATAATCATTTATCAAAATACTGACTTATTTAGTCGACAAAATATAATAATTCAACCGAAATGTCAATGCTTTCAAAATATTTCTATAAATAAATCTTTTACGTCAACTTATTTCATTAAGTATGATAAAAAAAATTACAACATAAGTCCTGACAATGTTTTAACTTGTGACTTACATAAAAGTCTAAAAAGAGGTCCAAATCAAAAAATTATTTCTTATTCTCTTTATGGTAGAGACTTAATTTACTACCGAAAACTTTTAAAATTAAGTAAGGATATTAAAAAATTGTACCCTGATTATGTAATGCGTATATATTATGACGATTCAATTGAGAAAAAAATTATTTGCGATATAGAATGTTCTTATGATAATATAGATTTTTGCAGCATTCACAAAATTCCAAAAAGTATTAGTAATAAACAAAACGTAATTAACATGGATTATATTAATTCTATGATGTGGCGCTTCCTTCCTATTGGAGACAGTTTTGTGGATGTTTTCATGAGCAGAGACTTGGATTCGTTCATTATCGAACGTGAAGTTGACTCCGTTCGGGAATGGATAAACTCGGACATGACTGGACACATTATGAGAGGTAAAGGCTTGTAACTGTATTTTTTAAAATTATATCATATTCTTCCTAAAAATTTATGCAATAATTTTCAATTGTGGATAGACTGTCAAATAAATTTCTATCAGTATTTTTTTACAATTAATCAAATTTCACTTGAAACTTAAATTAGAAATTATCAAAATTAGACTAATCAAGTGGAACAAAATTAGGTTGCTTCCGTTCAGTTTTTCTTAAAAAATTGTAAAGCTGAAAATTTAATCTAATTGTATACTCCATAATAATATTCGATCAGATACAATCAAGCTTCTTAAAATTACTTAACCATTCATTCGACTACTTAAAATCGTTAATGCCTAATAAGATTCTGAATACGGCTCATTTTTAAATAATTTCATCGCTTAAATGAATTCGCAACTTAGCCAGTAACTAAATCTTCTTTAGCTAAAATTTCGCTAATTGTTAATTTCGGAATACGAAAGTTAAACTCTTTTTTTTGCTATTTACAGTGCTGCTACGATACCTTGAATTCACCATATTTTACGTAAATTATGGTAATTTCACGATAATTTACCATTTTTACCGTAAAATATGGTAATCTAAAAAAGGGTATTTTTCGTAAAATAACGATAATTATCGTAAAATACCGATAATTATTGTAAAATTCAGTGAAAAAAAAAATTTCCAAAATTTCTCGAAAAAAACCGATTTTCATGAAAAAAAATTTTTTTTTTGAATTTTTGAAAAAGGAAAAAAAAAATGATGAATTTTGTGACAAAAATTGACGTAAACTTCGGTAAATTTCTGTAAAAAAAGGTAAAAAATGGTATAAAAAATGGTCGAGTTAAGTGTTAAGTACTGTGTATACAGTCGGAGCTCTTTTATCCAGAACACCTTTATTCGGACTGAATTTGATTGTCCATAACCCCGTAGATAGCTTTTAATTGTAATTGTACTAAAATCAAGAAATTTTTAAAAGGAGTTTTTTTTTATATTTGACATACCATTCTTAAAAACTTTCTAAACTATTAAATTTTATTAAGATAATCCTTCACATGGAACTTTAATTCTTGGCGGAATGTGGGGCTTCAAAGTTTCAAAAAATAGAAATTTAGGCACAGAAATATTTAAGTTGATTAAAAAATTCGGTAAAAAGTATAAACAAAATGGAATAAGCGTCAAAGGATATGATCAAATGTTTCTTTCAGACTATGTGTATGAAAGAATTAATTTTAGTTCGGTTATTCATGATAGTTATCTATGCGAAACATATCTCAATTCAAAACCATTTCCTACCAAACGTCTTGGAAACTGTTTTGTGGGAAGTAGCGGAGATTGTAATGCGTCAGCTAAATTTTTAGAATGCCCAATTCAATGTCGACCAAAAGATCATTTAGATTGGGAATATTGTTAAATTCAAAATAGTTTTTTTTTGGAATATTTTCTCATGAGGTTTTAAGATAAAGCTTTTACGATACTAAAGTTTTTTTACAATTTTAATTATATTTGAAACTACTAAATCATTTATCGAAAAGATGCCATAGCGACTTATGTAATAGAGTTTTGTTTTTAAGCTGCATAAAATTTTAGATCTCTTATTAATGATTCAAATAAACTGGGCTTAAACTAATTTTTTAAACAGCTGGTCTTTAAATTGATCAGCCCCAACAAAAACTTAACCAAAAATAGATTCATGAGTAAGCAAAATATTTTGATAAACATTTTAATTTTAAATCAAAAATTAATCTTTTTTCAAAATTTATCGAATATTGATGCAAATTTCTAAATATTTTTACATATTTGAGTAATTAAATTTAATAAAAAATTTAAAATCGATTTTATTTACTTGACGATTTTATTATAATATGGTAAAAACAATTAATATTAAATATTCAATAAATTCAAAAATTATTAATGTATTTTTTTTAATATCTCTCCAATAGGGTGTGCTATGAAACTAGAAGAAAACTATTAATTTTCTCAAAAATTTTAATGGTTTTGATAAATATCAATTAATATTTGATATTTATCAGTATTTAATTTATTTTAAATGATTTGGTTTATAAGTCAAATCATTTAAAAATAAATATTGTGACATCAAAAATAGCTAGATATAAAGATTAATTTATAAAAAAAGAAAAGAATATTTGGCATAATATTTCTATTTAGTTTTTCATGAGACATTTTACCTTAAACATCTTTGTTATTCATAATAAAAAGGCAACATTGGGCTTTTTGATTAAGTTACTGAACTTAAAATTTAAACTAAATTAAAGAATGTTTTCTATTAAAAATTTTTTTCCCCTGGTTTATATTCATTTTAGTTCAGGTAAATAACGGATCTTATTTTAATAAATCGACAAGTAAATATTTTACAAAGTTTGCCACTGCGTTTTTTTAACTGTTCGTATTTTTCGAATTTTCCCAATACCAGATTTTTTTCTGCTGTACAACTAACCAAAATTGCCTACCAGGCATACTGTTCCAACACCTTTATTATGTAAAAATTTCACTCAGAAATGCTTTTGATATGATAATCGAATTAAATTTTAAAAAGCTCGAAATAGCGGAGTCATTGACCTAGTTATTAAATGTATAATTTTGTGTCTATCCAAAGTGGCCTGTAGTTGCCTGGAATGCTTTATTATTCATGCTATCTTTACTGCTAGAACTCTAAATTTTTTCAATTCAGGGTTTTTTTTAGATAAATAAACATTTAATCTATAAAATTAATAATTAATGATAGTAATTTATTAAAAATTGCTTAAAAAAGCGTCAGATTAATTGAAATATTTTATATTTTTTTTTGAAATTCAATTAATAGAAAGATATTGAATTAGAAAATCCAAAGTTAAAATACTAAATAATAAAAGTTCGTGTAAAAGTTATTTTTTTTTTTAATCTATGGTTTTTAGATATAATAAAATTTTTAAAAGAAGGAATATATCTCAAATACCTGATTCAAAATTGATAATACCGCGGTCGACTCCAATTTCAAAATCGCTTCAGTCAAATAACTAGATCTAAAAGGCTTTAAAAACTTGTTGCTATTTTATTCAGGTTAATTGTTAAATTTTATTAGATATGATAAAAAAAGCTAAATATTAAATAACCCCCATTATGGATTACAAGTGACTTTTGCAGCCTACATTCAAATAGGCGACTTAAAAGTCTGTAATCTATTTTGATTTTGATATTGGAGCCGACCGCGGTATTTGGGATGTAATTTATACCCAGAATGCTGATCCAGACCTTCGAACCGATAGTTATTGCTCTTTCTCTAAAGAGTCTATTATTATTTTGAGAAGTTTTTGCTTTCTTTCACACGAGCTTCAACTGATTCATGTTTAAAGTCTGTGTATGGAACTCCGAGCGTTGAATCCATTCATTTTTCTACCAAGCTGATAAGAAGAACTCTGATTCATTCTGAGTTGCCTGGGGTATTTCCTAAATTATTTGAATAAATAAATAAGTCTTATGTATTTAAATATCAAGATAATCATTCAATATAATTTCAAATTCGATTTTTTTTCTGATAAATAGATTAATTTTTTTTTATTAAAACTCTCCTGTTTGATTAACTCAATAGATATAGTAATTGAAGCAAAAAAAGTAATTTTTAATTTTAAAAGTTTTGTAGTTTTGATTTAATTTAAAAAGATGAAATTTTGATCAGCTCATAAGTTTTTTTAATTGTGTTGGTTATTGGCACTAACCTTATGATTAGATTTGAATAAAAATAAGTGGAATTTATTAGCATATCTTAAAATAAAGTTGTTACTATGACCTACAATCCTGATAATCGATAGATTATAAAGTTATTATTTTAGTGTTTCAATTAAATTAATATTAAGTGCCATCGTAATAGCAATTACGATTATCTACAATCTTAATTAATTTAATTTCAATTTAATATTTTAATATTAATCTATTCTATCACAGAAAAAACCAACTTGAAACAATATTGAATGTTAAGCCCAATTTTAAGTCTAAATTTTAAATTTATATTTATATATTATAGATACACAATAAATCATAATATTCGTAATTTTTTAAATTTATTATTTATTAAAGTAGATGTGATATTTATAGAACGTAAAGCCAAATAGTGAAATAGTGAATAAAAAAAATTAATTTTATATGTACCATTTTTAAAAAACATTTAATTTTTTTCTTTACTTTTTGAGCTTTATGTTATAATATTGTGTATTTATCATAAAAGCCTGAATCAATTACCAAATTATCATTTGGAGAGTGACCATTTATAACTTTATTTTTTGGTTCACCCACTCGCTGACCATTAAAATAATTTCCACCATAAATAGTTGCTCGTCTTTTTCTGTATATGTTAGCCTTATCAAAATTACCACCAAATATTTTGGCTCTTTTGTTCATCACTCTGTTGGGAAGAATTCTATCTGACTCTTGTTGACTCTCATTTGGCAAACTTTCAGACATTAATTGTCTGTCTAATGTTTGGTCAGTTGGTTTACCAAATTTTTGACTATCTACCCATTTTTCATCTAAGATAGTGGCCCGCTTTTTTTTAAAAATGTTCGCTCTATCAGAATGTTCACCAAAGATCTCAGCTCTTTTATTTAGTCTATCTGTAAGACCATCACTTGGTCTCTTTAAAATATTCCATCTGTCATGAAAACCAGGACTGAACGACTGACCATGTTGGACATTGCATCGTTGATTTTGATCATCACAATCCAATCCAACTGATAATTAAATAACCTTATATTCTTTATTGAGTTAAATTGAGACAGTAAAACTTACAAATACACACTAGAACATTGAATAAAATAAAAATTTGAGAACTTAAAACCATGATCGTTTAATATTTTTTTTAAAATTAATATTTTTAATATTCTTTAAAAGATAATTTGATATTTATACAGAAAAATCCATGTTTTTAGATGCCTCATTAAGTAAATTTTTATCATTTTTTGTTTCAAGCTATATTTAAATTTTTTGGGTATTTCACATCCGGAAATATTTAAGAAATTGTTGGATAAAAACTAGAATTAATTTTAATTTAATTTTAAAGTTATTTTTATTTCTATTACTATTATTTCTATTATTTCTATTATTTCTATTATTACTATTTCTATTATTTTCTATTATTATTTCTATCACTTATTTAAAGAAATAATTCAGAATTAATTTTGTTAATTAGTTTAGTAATCGATTGTTTTTAAATCTTTTTTAAATACCCAAATGTCTTTTTGACCGTTTGTTACCAAGCCAAGCCCTTACTAAGTTATTTTTTAAGATTTAAATAATATTTTTAGATGATTTTTTAAAATTATTTAATAATTCCTAACATAAACTTTTATTTTTTTATTAAATAAATTATAAGACAGCGTTTATTAGCCGTCTGATTGCCTCCTATATTATCTTTTGAAGGCTAGTAAAGTGATAAAGTGATACTAATATCGATAAAATTTTGAAAAGATAGTTATCAACTAGTTATAAAAAATCATTGATTTCATTTTTTAAAAACTTTGAAGTATATTTCCTAATAGGCGATTTGATTGTATTTAAGTGTTCAGATTTTTAAAAATATTTAAAAATTTAAAATATCCTTAATTTATTTCAATTCAAAATTAAAAATATTTTAAAAACATAGCATTTGGTTTTTGAATATTATTTTATACACACGCTAAATTAAATTGATTAGCTAAGTTACAAGCTTAGTAAAATTGAACAATGTCAGTAATTCTATCTAATTTTTGCATTTGATGTTTTTCACTCAACTGAATAGATAGTTCTGCAGATAATATTAATTGTATTTAGATTGTATTATATATACCATGGTATTTGTGGTGTTATCCCAGAAACCGATTCCCGTTCAGATCTTAATTAAGATCTTAACAGGATTCCTAATAGGAATCTGGTAGTTTTTTTGCGAATTTTCTTTACTTGGTCTATATCAGATCCTAATCCAGGACGGTATAGGATCCTAAAAGAATTTCCTAAATACTCCTTCGCGCAATTAGGATTTTATAGGATTCCAAAAATAATACCAGATAATAATATCAAGAAATTAAAGGAAAAAAAAGGAAACTTGACGGATCTTTTAAAATTTAATTCAAGAATTTTTAAGATTTAACTTTAAGTTTTGTTTATTTGGATTCAGATTTTTAAGATAATATTAAGTTTTTCTAATTGTAAGGCAGATCATTTTAAAGGATTCTATTAAGAAAAAAAAGAGGATAATATTTTTTTATAATTTATTTGAGACAAAAAATATAAAATATATAAATAATAGATAAAATAAAAAATAAACTAACTAAAGAATAAAATAAAATAATAAAAATAATAAAAACTAAACATAAAATAAAGAAAACAAAAAATAGAATAAAACGCATGATTATCTAAACGAGCGGTAGTGAGTGCATGCTTACGTCTCTATTTAACACTCAAAGGACCGGCGGTGTCAATTTGACACTTTTTTAAAAATTATTTTTTAATTAATGATCAATCAGATTTACATGTTTTAATATTTATTTTAAAGCTTTGATAATGGTCTTTTAAACATAATTCTTTTAATTTTACAGACTTTTATGAAACTAATGCAACATTTAAACAAAGTTTTTGATAAAAATAGCCGGTCCTTTGAGTGTTAAAGTAATCTGTTTTTGTTGTTGATGAGGAGTTGATTCATCGTCTATTTTTTCAATTGTTTCAATCTGTCTTTCAGCCATGATGGTGATTTTGGCTTGAATGGTATCAACTACATTTTGGATTGTATCAACTGTTTTTTGAAAGCTCTCAACAGTTAGTCTTAAGCCATCAAATTTAGAACTTGTATCATTCAAAATAGATGATATGTCCTAAAATAAAAAAAATTTTAATTTTTAACTTTATTTAAATTTTACTTTATTTTGTGACGCTTTTTGGACATTAGAGACATTCTAATTCACTTTCAAAACCGCAGGTTTATCAAGGACAGGCTTTGTAACATTCCACCTGATAAAAAAATCAAATGAGTAAAAACAAACTCAAACACAACAGATAAAAATTACTTTGAGATTGTCGTTTTGATGCTGACTTAGCTGTATAGTTAGTTGGAGTCATTTTAGTTTAAATTAATAATTTATCTAATTTAAAAAAAAATGTTGAAAATAAATTAAAAATTTATCAATTTAGAAATCTAAATTTTTTTAAATGAAACGAAACTAGAAAAAAACTTAAGTAAACAGATTAAAATGGATATTTACTTTGGAGTTATTTTTTAGGAGCTGTTATGCTTGCAGTACTAAGTATATTTATTATTAGAATTTATTAGTTATAAATAGGGGATAAATTTTATATTTGGAGGAATAAAACTTATCATAAAAGAAAATAAATCTTTCAATCTCGATCTATAACATTGGCGCCCGATAAAAATTACTTTGTGTCGGCTTAAAAGAAAATTTCCTACACGTGGCAACTAACCAGACGCTAAAATGTTTCGAACATTCCGTACCCTGTACGTTGCGTTCATCTTTATGGTTAGTAGGAGAATTTTCCTATGGAAGGAGGACTTTCGAAAAGAAGTCGTTTTGGACTTTAAAGTAGATCAAATCCCATCTAATCCCCATCCTATACCCTCACCAGGTGAACAATCTTTTAACCAAAGATTACTTACACCCCTTAGTGATTATTATTACCATATGTCATATCTGTCATGGCCATAATTTGCATATGAAGCGATGTTTCTGCTGGGAACAATTTCAACCGTGTGGCAGGTATTCGTAGTTTTTTTCAAAACCACGCGGTGGGTCTTTTCAATCAGATCATCCACAATTCAATCGAACAAACGCTCATACACACCTTTATTCAAAAGTAGAGACGACATTAGAGGGTGGTTGAGTATGTTTGAACGGCACCATCAAGATCTCTCAGACAATAAAAAGAGTCGCCTTATCCTTGACCTTCTCTCACCTGAAGTCAGCGAAGAACTGGAGAGTTTTCTTTTGAAAGAAAAACCACGTGCTGGCTACCACGAGGTGCGTAAAGCCTTATTAAGATTGTTCGCAAAAACTGAAACGGTTCAAGACCCAGTCATGTCCCTAATAAATCGAACACAATTGGAACACGAGAACTTATTCCAATACATGGGAGCCCTAAAACGACTATCACGTGAAGCGTTCGAGAAGGACACATTTTCAAGAGACGAGTTAATCAAAGATCGTTTCGTACGTGGCATTAGAGACGAACGAGTCAAGAACAAACTTTGCGAAAATTACAATCGTAAACTAGACGAGATGATGGAATTGGCTAGCGAATGGGAAAGCAAATTGAAGAAAACAGACACAGTGAAGTACATGCCGCAAATAAACAAACTAGGAACATTTGAGAGTGGGGACGAGGGTCCAGAAACTCGCAACTCAAATACTAACAAACGATCAAGATTTTACTCAGCAGTAAGTGAGGAAACAGGCCGTATTTGTAACAAAGACAAACCTGCGAACTCGAAAAATTTCAAGATACTTCAACTTACCCAAGCCGCAATCGAACATGTTCATTCTAAACGACCAGATCCAATTCGTGGTGTCTGCAAGATAAACAACCAGCTGGTAGCCTTCGATTTGGACACAGGAGCTGACGTCTCAGCGATAAGTGACAAGACATATCAAGCCCTAATGCCAAGGCCGAAATTAACTGAAATTAATCGAGAAATATACTCAGCAGGCGGCTTAATGGATAACATCGTCGGATTAGCCAGAGTAAACGTTCAGATCGGAAAAGATAGCATCTCATCTCACCTTATAATTGTGAAAGGTTTAACGGTCGATTGTCTTCTCGGGAGAGACCTTCTACCATATTCAACCGAACTCAGAAGTATGTCAAAACTAATCCATAGGAAAATACAGGCTGTTACCGACGAACTCATGATGATGAATGATAAGTTAAATGTTTCTACCGATATGAAAATCCAGACATTATAAAAATGTGTGGTAAAGAATGAAAAAACGGGTTATAAATGGGAAATTAATTCTATTAGAGAAAGCTTGGACGAAGTGGCAAGCACAATCGAGAGGTTCAAAATCAAATTGTCCGAGGTCTCTGCCTCATGCCTACTCGAACTCAATAATGACGTGCTATGTCCAATCAAACACAAAATCAACTTGATAAACCCACATATTTCCCCAATACGCCTCAAAGTAAGACGAGTACCATACCACAAGAGGATGAAGATGCTCGATGAAATGTTGGAAGCGAAGCTCATACAAAAAAGCGAAAGCCCGTGGAGCTCACCGGTGCTGTTAGTAAATAAACCAGATGGATCTATTAGATTCACCGTCGATTACTCTAAAATAAACAACATAACAGTAAAGGACGCTCATCCTCTTCCAAACGCGGAAGACATGTTCGCGTTACTGGCTAATTCAAAATGGTTCACCAAACTCGATTTATATCAAGGATTTTTCCAAATACCACTCGACGAAGACTCAAAGAAATACACGGCATTCGCATGCGAATGGGGGTTATACGAATACAACGTAATGCCGATGGGGCTCACCAACTCACCAGCTACATTCCAAAGGATGATGAACCAAGTTCTCAAGGAGTGTATAGAAGAGGGATACGTATCAGTATTTTTAGACGACATCTTAATCCACTCTTCTACACTGGACGAGCATTTTAGACACTTGTCAAAAGTGGTGGAGAAGTTACGCCAAAACGATCTTAAGGTCAAATTGAAGAAATGCGAATTGGTTAAACAAGAAGTGACATTTTTAGGACATGTAATTTCATACGGTCGTATTAGACCAGACCCATCAAAAGTAGAGGCACTACACAGGTACCCTCGCCCAACAAATCTCACCCAAGTCCAATCATTCCTCGGTCTCGCCCAATACTATAGGAAGTTTATCGAACTTTTTTCCTCAATCGGCGCTCCGCTCTATTTTTTAACCTCTAAGGATGGATGCGAAAAAGACGGGACCCTTAAGTGGAATGATTCATGCGAGAAAGCTTTCAACCAATTACGCTCAATTTTGACGTCGGACTCATTCCTTGTTTTACCCGACATGACCCTAACGTTTAGACTTGATACCGACGCGTGAAATTCAGGCGTCGGGGCAGTGCTTTCTCAATTCCAGAATAATGTTTGGAAACCAATTGGATATTTCAGTAGAGGTCTGAACAAAGCACAGAAAAACTATAGCACCTCCGAGAAGGAACTTTTAGCCATCGTTTTGGCAGTAGAGTACTTTCACCAATACCTATACGGTCATCATTTCGAAGTGTATGTCGATCACCAATCTCTCTCTTGGCTCCTTAGCTGTAAGAAACCAAATGCAAGACTAGCTAGGTGGCTTATCAGATTAGGAAATTATCAATTTAAAATTTGGTATCGAAGCGGAAAGAAGTACTGCAACGCTGACGCGCTCTCAAGATGGTCAATTGAAGAGCCACCAATAAGTGAAGGAGACGACGACGAAGAACCATTCGTGATCAATCTCATAAGAGACCAAGACCAAAATACTTACGACTACACGAACTTAAACTTGCTCGACCAAAGCGACGATTCTGATATACAGTCGATAATTGACATGAAACAGAGAGACCGGAAATGCCCATCTAAACAATCTGGCATGTCGGACGGACTAAAATCACTCATGAGATTTTATGATGAATTAATAGTAATAGATGGAAAACTATATCATTCAGCAAAACTGGACAACAAACCAAAACTTGTTTTGGCAATGAGTAAAATAAAGTTGGCAATCGATTTAGTACACTCCAACATCCTAAGCGGACATCAAGGGACAAAAAGGACCAGAGAAAAATTATTTAGTCGATTCTTTAGGCCGAAACTTGGATACTATATTGATCAATTCATTAAGTATTGTGAAATCTGCCAGAAGATAAAGAACCCTAAGCGGTTTCCTAAAGCAAGATTGGTTCCGATCCTCCCCGACCATCCACTCCAACTGGTAACCATGGACATTGTCGGTCCTCTACCAACCTCGTCTAATGGTAACAAATACATTCTGGTCATCTGTTGTCATTTTTCCAAATTCGTGGTGCTATACTCCATACCAGACCAAACCGCTGAGACGATCGTAGAGAAATACCTCTCCTTTGCATTCCTATTTGGGTTCTCTACAAATGTCCTGACTGATTTAGGTACGAATTTCCAAGCCGAGATAATGAAAAAACTCTACGAGCTTATGGACGTGTATCAACTAAAGACCAGTGCCTATCATCCATAATGCAACGGGTTAACGGAGAGATTCAACCGAACCCTCAAAATGATGCTCTCAGGATATGTAGACGAGAACCAAAGAAATTGGTTATTGGACAAACTTATATTTGCCTACAATGTGTCTGTTCATAGTGCAACCGGACACACACCATATGAACTAATGTTCGGTAGGAAACCCAAACTTCCAATAGACTTGGTGACAAGCCAGCCTGAACAAACAACTAATGTTTTAGACACCGGGAATGTATTAGTAAACCCACCAAGGCCCGAGCAGTCTAAAATCGATAAGTATTTACACCAGTTAAAAGAACAGTTGGCTGAAGCCTTCGAACAGGTTAAACTAAACCGAGACTTAAAGCTGAAAAAAACACAGTGGTTATATAATCGGAACATTAAACCGGAAAAGTATAAAGCAGGGGAATTAGTATTGAGAAATGTTGTTACAATCAAAAAAGGCCTATCAAAAAAATTAGCACCTAAATGGGAAGGACCCTTCGTGATAGTTAAACAACTAAACGATACGTACTACCAAATCCGTTGGGCAAAAAACATCAAAGCAAATGCTAGAACTATACACCACAACCGACTTAAAAGATATTTCGGAAAAGCCCCACCGCAAACAAGTGAAAACTCAGAAAAAGAGCCGGAATTAACTCAACCAACACCGGTGACTGCTAACATCCACAACACAAAAAGAAGAGGACGCCTAAAGAAAGGTGCGAGTAACGTTGTCGAGAATACAAACAAAACCACAAAAGCTAGAAAAAAAAAAAGAAAAAAAATACCAGGCCGCCCAAAGAAAGTTACCACTTACCCACTTCCTGTACAACAACCTCAAATAAAACAACTCAACTGCAGGATAAGCCCGAACATCCTGGATCAAACTGCCCTAGCACAAATGCCCATGAAAATGACCGGCCTACCAGGAATAGACGTCCAGTAGAACGCCTTACATATTACCCCAATTAAGCTACACGCAAAGCCATCTAAACCATTTCCCAAGCAATTTAAAAGAATTTTTTTTTAATTTTTCCCCCATAACAAATGACATATTAAGACAAATTAAAATTTATATCTAAAAATTGATTTCAAAAATGTTTTTTCTTTTCTTTTCACTTTCATTGTAAACATCACAACAAAAGACCGGCCTCGCAGGCGGACAGAAAATCAATGGGTCCACTGTTGCCAAATCACCAAGCGGTACTGGCCGTACTCAAACATCGATCCTTAGAGCGAAAAATAATCTCATGACCCCTTACTTCCAAAGAGAATCATAAACCCAAATTTTTTTGATTTTTTCCTTTATTTAGAATGTGGGTCCATTCTTCTAATTGAGGGGGGCATATATTATGCTTGCAGTACTAAGTATATTTATTATTAGAATTTATTAGTTATAAATAGGGAATAAATTTTATATTTGGAGGAATAAAACTTATCATAAAAGAAAATAAATCTTTCAATCTCGATCTATAACAGAGCCAAAGTTTTATTTATTTTTCAAAAAAGTTGTAGAAAAAATTACTTATGAGTGGGAAAAAGACAAAACTTAATTTCGAAAGGAGTGACGACGATGAAAGTGTCTTTGAATTTAGATATACAAAGACACAAAAAACCGTTGTTGACCAAATTAACCCTTGCATTGAAAAACAGCGAAAAAAGAAAATTCAAAACAAACCTATATCGTTTTTTATAAATAAAGGTTAATCAAAATCTAATCGAGCAATCCAAATATATCGAAAATTTGACAGATATTGAGATTGCTAACAATAATGAGCAAAATAACGAAGAATTAATGAATAACCTTAATAGTCTTGAAGAGGAGATGGTCGAAAAGTTTCAAAATTCTTCATTTGAAGAAAGTTTTGAATATAAAAATCAGAACCCAAAGCTTAATTTTTTTACTTTAAGAAATCTTAAAATTCAAAAATTCTTTTAAGTCTTTATTATCATTCTGATATATCAACAAAGGAAGCCTGTCTAATGATTTTATGTTATTTTAATAGTCCAGAAAAAACTTCTCGAAATGATACGATTGTTTTTACCTTTTTCGAATAATCTTCCTAAAACAGTAAATAAACTTAAAAAAATGATATTAAAAGAAGTTGAAGAGTTAAAAGAAAAGCTTTTTTGTGAATTATGCTTGTGTGAATTAAACATTGAAAAAAAGTGTACAAATGATGATTGTTCAAACAAATACAGATTTTCAAATCAAATGAATTCCTTCATCTACCTTAATATAGAACCAAGAATTACTATATTGATTAAATCTCACATCGAAGACATATTGATTGCCAAAACGTTTAAAAAGTCTTTTTTAGATATACATGATGGCTTATATATGGGGTGAGGTTTAAAGTCAAATAAAAATCTGGGAAACTCATACGAAAAAAAAATTTTTTTGTCCAACCCATAAAATCATAAAAAAGACTTTTTTTTCTGGCAAAGTCATACAAAAAATTCTTAAATCTGGTAAACTCATATGATACTCGGGTAAAGTCAAACAAAAATAATTTTTTTTTCAAATTTTTTAAGAATTTTGCAAGCGTTTAATTTAAATTTTTCAAATTTATTATTCAAGTTTTCTACAAAATAAGCTTGCTAAATTGTTTGGAAAAAAATTTTGAACAAAAGAAAGACTCTTTTTTTAATTTGATTTTTTTTCTTTAAAAAGATTTAATTATTGCATCATTTTAAATAATTTAAAAACTAACTATAAAAACGACTGAAAAATTTTAAAAAAAATTATAGATTTTTTTAAAATGCCAAAAATATTAAAATGGAAATTGATTCAAACTTGTGAAAATCAAAATGTTTGATTATTTGTTTGTTTTATTAAATCAAAATAATGATTACTTAATGTCTTTGAAAAGTACCAGAATGGCAAGCAGGCAAATACTTAAGTGTAGTATTTGTAAAGCCTGTAAAATGGTTAGAATATACAGAAAATGTACATCAAAATTATGCAAAGAGTGTGATTTTCAAATAAAAATTAAAAATTTCCTAAAAAAAAATTTTTTTCAGGTATACGAACTCAATGATCATAATCGAAAACCAATTGAAAGCTTAGATGAAAACGATGACAATGATTACAGAGACGTTGGGATAAATTCCAAAGATGTAATTGAAAAAATAATTTTCGAAAAAAATATCACCAAACCAAAAAAAATTCACATTGAATTGACATTAAATCAAAAATTATATTCATTAACAAATATTCCAACTTTAGAGAAAATTCAAAACTTGGTCAAGTACCGAAGACAAAAGAATGGTGATGTTAATAATAAGATGGTGTTGTTGAATATTTGTCAAGCTTAACAATGTCTACTGATGATGATTTGGTAGCATTTGGTGTCGAAAAAGAAAATGGATCATATAAACTTGGCTCTGGTTTAGATGATGATCGTTGTCATATAGGATTAACATCAAAAAAATTGTTAAAAAATTTGCCAGATGGTAAAATTTTTCACATCGATTCCACGTATAAAATAGTAAAATACTGTTTTCCAATTATGGTGTTTGGTTTTACTGACATTTCAAGAAAATTTCATCCCATACCTTTTATGATTACTTCACATGAGGCAGAAGTAGATTATCTGCATTTTTTAAAATCATTAAATAATATAGCTGCTATATATGGTGTTGATTTTAATCCAAATTTTATCGTTCATGATGGTTCATATGCTATCCGTAATGCTGTTAAAAGTCTTTATCCTGCTTGTACATCAATTATGTGTTTTTTTCACATAATGCAAAATGTCAAACTCCATATAACAAAATATGATCAAACAACTAGAAAACAAATCTATAAAGACATTTACAAAATGAGAGATTGTAAAAATTTAATATCATTTAAAGAAATGACTAAGAAAATTCTAAGAATATGGAAGAAAAATGGTTTAAAAGAATTCAGTGAGTACTTTAAAAGTCAATGGATTAAAAGTGACTTTTCAAATTGGCAAACTTACTTGACAGATCCTGGTGATGCAATGAGTAATTCACCAATTGAGAGTTACAACCGGGTTCTTAAAGATTTTTTTAGTAATCGTATTAAATATAATATGTTACCAGTGTTGGGTATTTTTGAAAAATGCGTTAAATTTGAATCAATGAATTCAAAAGCTCCTTGTTGGTTTACCAAAGTGGGTAAAATGTTGTTGAAAGACTGTGAAAGAGTAATTAAATCGAATAAACTTGAATTGTTAAATGATTCAAATGATGGTTCAAATGACTTATATATTTTTAAGTATAAACATAAAAATGGAGATATTGATAATGTAGAAATAACAAATGAGGACTGTAGTTGTATTGAATGCAATAAATGTTCTTGTTCACCCTATTTGGATAGAGGTATCTGTAGCCATATTTTGGTTGGCTGCGTAATGATAAAAAAAAAATACAAAGTTTTAAATTTGGAATCAAAATTTGTAAATAAATCAAAAAAGAAAGTAGGAAGATATAGCTTTGCTAAGTTTTGTTTAAAAAAAGATTAAAGTTTTTTTTGTATTCGTTTATTTCTGTGTCAGGAGTTGAAAATGGTAAAATGCAGCTGCGATGGAAGGAAGTATATGGTGTTCAATTTACAGAGTAATTTCCTTTTTTCTTTGTTTTTAAATACAAAATTTAATCATTTAATTATTTAAGCTCATGGGAAAGTGCTTCGGCTAGGGTTTAGGGTTTAGGAAAGAAAAATGAAAAATTATTGCAAATACATATAAAGAGTAAACAGTTTACTCTTTATATGTATTTAAATAATTATTAAATAGAAAAAAGTATATTAATAAAAATGAGTCAAAAAAGAAAATGTAGAACCAACATTGATTTACAGCTAATTATCGATAAATCAGTCCAATTTTTGATTGACAATAATTTAACGCTATGTGAACTGGTCGGCTCATTTAGCGGTGAAAAACACTTTCGGGAAGGCTATGTCTATTTATTTTTGGTGCTTATATGTTAGTTGATTCGCTTTATTTACACACTATGTGGAAAAGAGACACAAAAAGGTATAAAACAAATGTAATGAACAAGTTTAAACAAATGAGAATTGATAAGAAAGAGAAAATTATACTTTTTTCTGAGAAAGATAAAAAAAAATGAAAAAATACATTACAACAAATAAAACGGATAATCGTAAACGGTTTAATTCTATATTTTGTGAATTTATATCAATGAAATTTCAGGCCTTGGGTATTTTATGTTGGCTAAAAAATGGTTCAAACTGGTTTCGAAAAGATCATGGAAGGACATTATTGGAGTGGATATTTTACTTGCATATCATGCGATAACTCTTTCAGACTGTATATTTCATCGAATGAAATGGATCAGATGATAATCAACATGGAGAACTATAAAAAAAATCACAAATCTAATGTCGTTAATTTAAAAAGCAAAAGAATTACAGGCGATAAAAAAAAATTGATGTCTGAAAAAATAAAATTAATGGGTTTTTCTAACTCTAGAGCCCAAAATCATAGAAATACTGATCAACCGATTGATTATTCAGCTATAAGGAAGATCTCAAGTGATTATACACATAGAAATAAATTATTCAATGAGGTGAGATCAGATGCAGATGCAGTGAAATCATCATTTCACCTTCTAGTAAAGAGCAACTGTAAAAAAGGGATAAACGGATTCATTCAAGAAATATCTATTTCACCTATTTCAATGACAATATTTTCTGAAATTCAAATAAAGATGTGGGATACAATTCAAAAACGCAATCCAGTCTGGCATTTTGACGCCTCCGGACTATTTATTCCTACTTTTTTCAACCAAAAAAAGCCACTGCTTTTTTCTATAATTAGTTACGATCCTATAACAAAATCATTGTTTCCAGTAGCAGATTTTTTTTCAACTGAAAACGACACAACAAATATATCAATAAACCTCTTAAAAACTACATCATCATTTAGGAAATTAAATCCAGATTTTTATAGTTGTAACAGACTTTAGTTGGGCAAATATTAACGCACTTTTAAGAATCATTTTAAATTGTGATATAACTTAATATCTTAAATTTAGCTACAGCATTGTGGTTTAAAACGAATCTATCTTTTCGAAAAATTTGAAAACAAAAATATATATATTTTAAACTCATTTTTTAAAGTAAATAATCGATGATCTTGACAATGTGAATATTACAAAAAGTAAAATTAACGATAAAATGCGGGC
Source organism: Brachionus rotundiformis (assembly GCA_016802295.1). Lineage (NCBI taxonomy): Eukaryota > Metazoa > Rotifera > Eurotatoria > Ploima > Brachionidae > Brachionus > Brachionus rotundiformis. The sequence continues at coordinate 1,547,194 of JAESIW010000203.1, forward strand.
AGCATTTATTTATTGCTTTACTTTGCTTCAAAATTCATCCTCGATTAATGAATTCAATCAGAATCTGGAAGATCATGGTAACTTTATTTTGTCAACCACAATTTTTTCGGTCATTACTTCATTCTCTCGTTAGAATGAAAATAGAGATTAGTATTAGGAATTCTGACTGGTTGAATGAAATCTTAAAAGCAAAGTAAAATTTTTGATCAAATTTCAAGCGCTCAATCTTGCTCAAACATTTTTAGATGCGCAATTAAATTTCATTGCATTTTTAGAAATTACAATCCTTTTTTTCAAAAGTTTGAAAATAAAGCTCAGTTTGAAAAAAATCAGATGATTTTTTATTCTTTTAACATTTCAGAGCAATTAAAGATTAAAATTTAAGCGCCTACTTTTTTCAAGCGAAATCGTCATTCCATATTACAATTATCTATTGATGTTCTAAGTTTAAAAATTTTTATGAAAAAGATTGCATCGATTTTTCAAAAAATCAAGATGAGGTCATCAATCGTCAGGACGAGGAAAAATGGGATTTCCTTTTGGAATCAACAATTTCAAATGTGAAGAATCTTTCAAACCTCAATTTAGTGGTGAATCAGAGCTGTTTTCATTACCTTTGATGGAATGCCAAGACAATAATTCTATTTCTTTCCGAAATCACATTTATTTTTATTCAAATTATTCCAAAATGACATGTAAAAATGTATATGAGCTCCTAAACAATGACCTTCTAAGTGACGAAGTAAATAATGCCTTTAAATAAATTTGATTCATTATTTTTTACATTTTTGGATAATTTTTAATTATTTCAAAACTAAAGCTGAGTCATATAATATAAGAATCATTGACTATTTTTCGACAAGTAAAATTTTTAATGGTGTGTTTATAAGTGAAAACATTTTCGATGAAGTAATGTTTATTTTTTTATTTTAATTTATTTTAACAAGTTTTCAAAGGATTTAAATTTGTATTCAATGATATCTGGTTTAGTTTTTGATCCGCGCCGTAGCCATTGGTGTCTCTTTTTTGCAGATGTAAGAAATCAAAGTTTTTCGTCCTTGGATTCGTTAGGTGCCGGAAATGATAATATTTGTTTTGAAAAGTGGAAGTAATCAACATATAGTTCCCTTTTAAATATAAATAAAATCTCTTCATTTTTAGATTGTTTTGCTCGTAACGAAAAGATATATGTGATAAAAAAAGGATGTTGAGGAAGTTTCTCCATCCTTTGCAAAATGATGGAGTAAGTTGTGGTGTGTTTGTTTGTATGTTTTTTGAATGCCTATTAAGTGTTGACGTTAGCGATAAAGAATTAAAACTGAAAGAAAAATGCCCTTATAGATTCAGAAAAGTGATTTTTGATAAATTGTACAAGGAAAATATCAAATATGTTGGCAAAGTAAATTTATGTTGTATCTGCGGAGAGAAAGATTCCGATCAAGAAAAAATAGGTTCTGATTGTATTCATTCATATCATTCAAGATGTCCAAAAAAAAATTTTTGCGAGCAATGTCAAGTAATAGATTGTTTACTTGAAAAATATCAACTAATATATTTATAAATAAAATTGAAAAAAGATTAAAATACGATTCAATTTTTGAATATCTATTAAAAACTTAAGTTGTCGCTGTAAACAACATTGTTATATTTCTATGTTTTAATTTATCAACATTAAATTCAGATTTTTAATAACTTAAACCAAAAAAAAATGAACAATTACTTCAGAAAGTCGATGTCAAACGAAACTTTAGCTAGTTTAGCGAAAAAGTAATTGTTAATTCATTTTTAAGAATAACTTTAATTGAATTTAGTATTGTCCCGTCAAAAACTCAAGGAGAATAAAAAGATATTCTTAAGAGATTTTTTGCATACTACCCAAAAAAATCTCTTAAATAACTAATAATTTTTTAAAAGTTGGTTAAATTTTGAAATAAAAAATAGTTTATTTTGTGATTTATTAGAATTTTTGACCAAAATGCTCTTCAACTGTTTGGGAACGTAAAGTAAAAGCTAATTAGTATTTTTAATTGAAGCTCTAGTATTAATCATCGTAAAAATTTACTTTGTTATAAATTACTTAGAAAATATTTAATAATTCTACTTTAGAACATTCAATACGAAAAAGAAAAGTGAATGATATTAAGTCTTATTCTGAAACAGATACACCACCATCGCCTACGTTCCTTTTTCAGAAAAAAAGAGAGGACCAAAAAGTATGTTCGAAAGGAAAAGTTTAGATTATTTAAACTAAGTTTACGAGCGGAAAAAAAAACCAAACCACAATGAAATTAGTGGCATTTTTCTTTCTCTTGAAAGTCGATACGAAAAACAACAAATCCGTGTAAGTCTTTTAAAAGAATAATCAATATTTATTAAATTGCAAATATAAATTTTTTTACCTTTCATTTAGAATTGGTTTTCAGATAAGCGGTTCAGAGAAAAAACATCATGCAAAAAGAATCAAGAATTTTCACTGATAAGTAATATAGAATCCAGCCAAAAACATGCCACTCATGAAGATGATGATGAAGATGGTGAAATTTCTGATTCATTTGAGGAAAATATAGACAATTTTAGTGGAGTAGTTGACGATGATGTAGTTCTGAGCTCGGTTAAAGAAGATAGTGAAATTCGTGATTCGTTCAAGGAAAATTTTGATAGTTTAATTGAAGATTTAAACGCTGATGATATTCATAGCACGAAAAGGAAGAAACTCCTAGACCCATTAAATATACTGAAGATGAGGAATTTTTTTAGGGTAAATATTTTTTAGGGTAAATATTCACAAAAACAAATAGTGTTAAGAAATATTTCGGAGGATTTCGAAAATGCTGTAAAAGAGCAAGAAATCAAAAAAATGAAAATTGAGCTTGAGACGGGTCTGATAAAATTAAAAAATTTATACGATGAAAATGAGGAGATAAAATGTATAAATGAAAAGATTCAAAAAGAAAATTTATTATTGCAGTCAACAATATCAAGTAGTTCAAAGTTAATAAAAGATTTAAAAGATTCGTTATCAAAAGGTAAAATTTTAAAAATTATATAACAGACATATTTACATATCTCAATTAGAAAAAGAAAATTTTTCAAATCTTGATGAATACCAAGAAAGTTTGTCTTAAAATTTATGGTCATTGTAATCATTCTACATTTATATTTAGTAATTTCACAATTAAGTGAACGACTCAACGAAGCAATTAAGCTAAATGAAATACTTAAAACCTCATACGAAAATGAAAACTAAAGAATTTGAGTCAAGTATTCAATATTGTAAACTTTATATTTTCTCATTATTTTTATAAAAAGGTAATTTCATGCTATCAGGCAAATTTTTCAAAGGAAAATGATAAGTTAAATTTTTTTCTGAGAATTTGATTAATTTAAATTATTTTATGATAAAAAGAAACAATCTGTCCAAGAAAATACTGAATGCAATCACGGTAATTTATCACACAGAATTCAACAAATGGTAATATAAATAAACGAAAGAATTAAAAGACTGTCAAAGGTTCACGAAAATTTTCTGTTATTTTTCTTTTGGTTTTTTATAGCTGATTTTTAGATTCCCGCAATATTTCTTCTTATAAGTTTTACTAGAAACTTTAAATATATCTTTATTTTAATGAGAGTTTTTAAAAATTAATATAAAATCTCTCTTAAAACATCTTAAATTAAGAGCTAAATTTAAATGAACGTTGAATTCACATAATTAAGTTAAAACCCACATTAATTTCATAAAGATAAGTTTTTGAAAAAGAAGGATGATATCTGAAATTTTATGTCCCCTATCAATATCTCAGCGAGATCTCATCTGAGATCTCTTGAGAAAATCTTTGAGATCTTACTGGAAAGCCAATGAGGTCTTTTGAGATTCTCTTGAGGAAACGCGCGACCATTTTCGCACAAGATCCCATGAGATTTTCATTAAAATACACATGAGATTATCACTAAAATTTTTTCGTTTAAAGCGATGTTATTTGAGAAAAGATGAGATTTTATGAGAATTTTATTATATTTGGACGAATTGAATCTCATGTAAAAATATCTGTTATGCGAAATTCATGAGAAAAAATGAGAATTTATCAGGATTTCATTAGATTCATAATAAAATCCCTTTCAACAGGTTTCTTTTTAATGCAAATACCGGATAGAATATAAGAATTTTAGAGGTTCATATCAAGTTTAATAAAGCTAATTGATTCGAGAATCGGCAGAAAAAAAACTAAATATTTATTAAATTAATTTATTAATTAAAAATATTATTTATTTATATTATTTATTAAAAAAAAATTCTCAAAGCAATTTTATAATTGATTTGAAAAACATTTTATTTTTGGTTATTTTTGACTTTTTTGGCAACATCCAAACACTTGCGACACGCTTTTTCTTTCACAATTTCCCAATATTCATTTTTTCTTCCGTTTGACACACGATACTTAATGTAGACCGCATCTAATCATAAAGTTTAAACTAAAGTTTAGCTTTTAAAATTTTTTTTTACCTCTAATCTTATGAAGTCTTTCCAAATCCAACGGCCTCTTTTTGGAAGTTGAAGCTCCATCAATCACGTAACTCACAGCGATTTCTTCATCAGTATTAAGCTGTTCCATTAACTTTGAAACGTATTTTTGTATAGTTGAGCCACCAAAATCTAAAAGATTTATGTCATTGTACCACTTAAATTTATTCAATTATTAATTTATTAAATTTTATAATTGTCATTACCAATTCGGACGGAAATTGTTCTTCATTTGTTTGTTTAGCTTGTTAATTTGCAATCAACTCTTTTAGCTCATTAAAATTTTGATTGATTTCATTTTTCAAACAATTGATTTCGAATTTTAGCTTTTTGTAAACAATCTCTGTTGGCATTACGTTTTTTGCTTCATTTGATAGCATATCGTATTCATCCAATGTTACTTCATTTTCATTGACTGGAGTCAATGATCTTTTTCTTTTGCTTGTAATCGTTTTTATCTTTTCCATTTCTTGAGTAAAAACACTTTGAGAGTCCTTTGCTTTTTTGGTTGATTTTGAAATTTTCTCTTTTCGTGATCCCGCTATATGAGGACCCTCATCTTCTGTTGTATAAACTTGAGTAGTCTGCAGATCAACGTATTTTTTACAATTTTTTTCGCATTTCTTTTTTGTCCCTTATTAAGCAAAAAAATTAATTTATTTAATAAAATAACTTGATTGACAAAACCTTGATAAACTATCTCTCCAGTAAAATACTTTTTCATTCGAGGATAAAAAACTTTGACGGTATTTGTGTCTTCACCAAAATCGGTACATTTATCCATTTGAATCACGCTATAGCTATTATCAATTTGGAAATACAAGACCCAATGGTCTTTTTCTTAAAAGAGAGTTTTTAGATTCAAAAAATAAAGGCATTACTATTTTTTTACCTTGAGTTTGTTTAGTGACATTTATTGCGCTAGTCATTTTAAGAATCAAATACAAACAATAAATTTAAAATTTAAATAAATGATTTTATAATGGACAAAGTAATTTTTATTTATGTGGAATATTTTTCAAATGAACTATTAAAAATTATTATGAACTGTAAAGCAATTTTTAAATGTCTAAAATTATAGCAATTAGGCGATATTTTAGGCTTGGCGATCAATAAATTTTATTTGTGCCTTTTTAATCTAAATTATTGACAATATCTCCAAAAATCTTGCCTAATTATTTTGAAAACGTACAAATGTAGAATTTGTAAAGCATTTTAACTGCTTATTGTTAATTATTTTTAATAATTTTCTAAAAAATTTTTAAGGGGTTTGGCTAGGTAAACAAAAGCCTGCTTATGATTTATTTGTCAGAAAATCGATTGAGGAGTTAATCAAATTAAAAGATAAAACAATTAAAATCAAAAGTAATTTATTTGAATTTTATATATTTTATACATTTATATTTCATTGTTTATTTAAATTGTTTTTCAAGGCTTAGATTTTAAAATACGCATGCAATCTATAATAATGGATCTTCCAGCTAAAGCGGCTGTGCTAAATGTCAAACAATTTAATGGCGAATTCGGTTGCTTATATTGCTATAATCCAGGTGAACATAGCAGTATATATAACAAAAGATTATATCTACCAGCCAAAGTAAAAAAAAAGCAATTTTATAAATAAACATTTTATATATTTAGTTCGAAAATCGTGAAGATTGCCAGTTTAGCTATTTTGTTAACTTGAGTGTGGAAACCGGACAAACATTATTTGGTATAAAAGGCGCAAATCCATTAGGAGATCTTCTGAGTTTTCCAAGTCAAGCACCACTTGATTATATGCATTTGGTTCTTCAAGGTCATGCTTAATAGTTATTAAAACAGTTTTTCTTCTCCGATAAATCAAATGATTTTTATGTTGGTAAGGAAATTTAAATAAAATAAATCTTTAGTTATAAAAAAACTTATTAAAAGGTAATCAACTATGCAAAGTAAATAGACTTTTGAAGCATCAGAAAGTACCACATAATATTTCAAGATCTGTAAAATGTATAGATGAAAAAATTAAACTCAAACTCAAATTGTTCCAATTCTTTACAATATTTTACCGAATTTGTATTTTAATATGCTGGCTTCTTATGTTTTTGCAATTCGTTTATTATATGAGCCGATAGTTAATTTTAAGCAAATTGATATAGCTCAAGACATATTAGAAAAATATTTAATCTCTCTCGATGACGCTTTTGGAAAATTCGCTTACGACTACACAATACATGCACATCTTCATTTACCAGATCAAGTAAAAAAGCACGGTCCGTTGTATTGTCACTCTCAATTTGTTTTTGAAGTAGGTGTCAAAACCAAAATGATTTAATTGTTTAATTAAATTTTTTTAAGGGAGCTATTTACAATTTCAAAAAGAAAATGCACGGCACAAAGGATTAGATTGGAAGATAAAGTTTACCACTCTGTAAATTATAAACGAAAGCAAAACTCGAATAGTTATACTGTTTGTTTTGAAAAAAATGGCAGAGAGTATTATGGTTATATTGATTTTTTTTTTAAATACCAAAAGCAGGAATTTTGTTTTGTAAATGTATTTAAAAATCGTGTAAAAGCTAAAGATCTTTTTGAGAATTATTCAAATTATTTTTCTAAAATTGTAACTGAAAATTTTGATACATTTTATGCAGTTTATAAACTTGAAAATTTTTTTACATCAAGACAGATAATTTTATGTAAAAATATTAAAGCTTAATGTATTGAAGTTAATTCCGAAAAATTTAAGTTCTTAACTAAAGTATCATATGAATTTGAACACGATTGAATAATTCTTTTTTTCAACTTTTAATTTTTTTAACAAATTTTATTTTCAATAAAATAAATAAATAAAATTAACAATCTTTATTTAAAGATTTTTTGCTTAGAATCTCAAAATTGAGAATTTAATTTTCAAAAATATGAGGATATCCTGAGAATCTCACATTAATTTTATAATTATCTCATCCAATATGAGTACCATTTCTTCTGGTAAAATCTCATGAGATTCATCTAATATTTATTTTTTTAAAATGAATAAAATCATTTGATGAGATTCTTAAAAAATCTCATGAGAATTACAAATAAAATCTTATCAGAATCTCATTAGTTTATTTCTCATAATTTCTTGTGAGGATCTCAGATGAGAATCTGACAGGGGATATCAGTTAAAATTGATTTTTTTTATCATACGTCTCATTATGATAGCTCTAAGACTTTTTATACAATTCTTAGTTAATTAAAGATATTTTAAATAATTCTACTTATTGGCAATCTTTTCGTCATTGACTTATACCAAAGTTTGATTTTCGCTTTTAAATTAATCGCCATTCAATCACCAACTTTCTTTTAACAATATCCACATTTGGAGTACCAACAAAACTGTTTGATAATTTCTTCCACGTATTAACCATTCCATTCACCAAGAAATTTGATATTGGAAGACATTTTAGTGTGTCTTTTTAAACTGAATCTTCTTGATTGCGGTTCAGGACTTTGACATAAATTAATTTCATTCTTTAGTTTGACAATCTTAAAGTCATTTCTTATCTTATACCAAATTATACCAAATTATTATCTCTATATCTCTTTAAATACCAAATTTTGAAATTTAGGAATCAGTTTTGTTGCTCCTGTCTGAATTTTCGCCAACTCTTATCAACTCAACCTTTTTCATGACATGGACACCAACAATGACATGGTCTTTATTGCATGGAAGCTTCGATCGCTAAGCACCTTCATTATTACCATTTTCATTATTTCTTTAAATTCTGATTATGGATCTTTTTTTTAATTGTAAAATTCAATTACTTTTTAATGTATTCTTCTGCTTTCTGGTAGTGAACATCGGTCATTTTTTTTTACCATATTCAATACTTGATTTTTATATAAAGTTGTATTAAAATTTCTAAATAATAATTAACAACTACTTCAAAATTCTATTTTGATATAAAAATTTTATGCAAGTTAGTTTATACAAATTAACAAATTAAATTTTTTTAATTTGTTTACTGTAATTTTGAGGCTTTTTAATTTCAGAAATCAGTGTCGATTTCGGTATTTTTCTGACTTTCTTTTTAAATTTTCCTTCAAAAAATTTCTATTTTTCCAATTTTACAAAAAACGCTTCTATTTTCAAACATTGCCTGCATAAATGGTACTTTAAATGCCTTTCATAGTAGCAGTAGTTGTTTCAATACTGGACTGGCAAATAAGGTTATCTTAGAGTCATCAACTTGAATACCATGAATTAATTGCCCCCAATTATGGAACCTTATCTTTTACTTATCGTAATTTAACCATTTTTTTGTGATACAACAAACTTTAACTTCATAAATAGCTTCGTATGCTAATCTTAATGTAGTTCTTGGCCCTTTTTTGGCTACTTGACCAATAACTCCTCTTGTACACTCGATTTTTCCGGTTAGTGTATCAAAATCAATATTAGCTACATATTTTTTTTAATTATTTTTCTCTTTATATTTATTTTAAATAATTCAATTGATGAAATTAAAAACCTTGATATGTAAAGCTAATTTCTGTACCAATTAGGACCTCCTAAAAGTATTCCATTAACTATGGTTAAATTGAGCACCAATGTCACCCGCAGTTTTTGCATCAATTTTACATTTTAAACAATTTGTTTCACTAAGACCATATTAGTCAGTATTATTATCAACTTTAATGTTGAACCTTTAGGAGATCAAAAATAACCATATTCAAAAATTACTACTTTATCCAAGTGACCTAGTCACAATAAATAAATACCAACATCATATCAGTTTTAATTTTTTTTCAGTCGCTTAATCAAAAGATTTAAGCAAGTTCCAAACTGTCTCAAGTTGAATCCAAAGCAAAATAAGAATTAAAAATACACAACTTTATTAAAATTTTTTTTTCAACAAAAGAAATTTAATAAAAATAAAAAATTAAAAATTAAGATTTAGCTGATTTGAGACGAGATTCTTTTAATTTTAAAATAGTTTCTTGGTAAAACTCGTTTGGATTATCTTGAATCATTTCATCTATTTCGTTTATTTTATATTTTCCAGCAGTCTTAAAAAAATTATATGTATTATAAAAGATATAAAAGATATAAGATTTTTCCAAAAAAGTAAATGGTTAATTCAATGGACTGTTAGCCAAGAATAGAAAGGGTCAAAATTTGATGCTAATTTAAATTTTAAAAGACCTAATTTTGATTATTTAATTCAAATTTTGGTAATTTAGAGGTTTTACAACGTTCCTAAATTAAAATGAAATTTAATTTATGTACTAGACAAAATAAGACTTACAGTCTTGGGTCTATTAATCAAGGTGGTTCCATTCAGAGCGTTCAATTTAGGAAATGGAGATGAATTTTTGGTGAAAACATTTTGAATATTGCTCATCGAGCTGGTCAAATTATATCGACTAATTCTAGAATTGGTTGTGTTTGGTCTTGAATTAGCTACATTGAGTACATTGTCTTCCAATTCATAAACATGTGACTGCAGCTCGTCCACTTTTTGGAAAGCATCAAGCTTAAGATTGCGCTCTTGCAAAAGATTTCTTTTCAGCTGAGTGATTTCCTTCTGGATTTTGTTGCCATAAAACGATTGTAATTTGGTCGATTTTTCTGTAACCATGTGCAAATTTCTCAGCTCAACATCTTTGGCTTCCAACTCTTGGAAAAGCTTTTCAACGTTTGATTTTTTGGCTGAATTCAAATTTCGTTCATTTTTCATTTTTTGCTGTAGCTCGTGTTCCCTGTTTTGTTTTTCCCGCAGTTCTTTTTCCAAATTTTGCCTCAAATCGGCAAACTCAATGTCCATTTTGTACAATTGGCGTTTTAATGCCAACTTTTGCTGGTTAAGAATGGTATTTTTTTGTTCCGACAGAAGCTTGTTATCTATCTCTTGTTGCTTTATTTTGTCCGAATTTTCTGTTATTTCACCTAGCTTTTTGTTAAATGTTATCTGACTGGCATTCTCTTTTAGTTTAAAGAATGTCTTTTGAGCAATTAGGATGAGTGCCAGCTCATGGCGTTCAGTTTCAAGATCACGTATCAGCTCTGTCTGCTTTTTCTGTGACTCTGACAAGAAAACTGCACAATTTTTGGCTTGTTTATCTTTAAGGAGTTGAATTTCCGTCAATGCATGTTGCTCTCTTTCGGCCATAAGCTCTAAAACATCTTGATGGATTTTTTCTCTAAAATAATTTTAGATAATTTAAATTTGTTTTATCAAACATAAATAAATATATTGTTTTTTTTCTCAAATTAAAGACTAATAGTTAAATTAAAATGCATCTGTTCAATGATAATTATTAAAATTTTTATTTAAAAATAAATCATGAATTTAGATTGATTTATCTTTTTTTTTTAAATGATTTAAACTTATTAACAATTAATGATTGATAGAAAAATTTATCAATTAAACTGATCAATTTAGGTTTATTCTGGTTGAAAATCTTTTTAAGACTGAGATTTTTCTTCATTGGAAAAGATAAATCTCAGACTAAATCAAGAATAATTTGTCTTTCCAGATATAAAACATTTTATCAAAATTATTTAAAATTTTTTAAATATTCTTAAATATTTAAAATAATGTTTACTTAAAAACTTATATATAGATTTTTTTTTAAACTTATTTAAAAAGATTGATCATTAAACAGCTTACTTGAAAAAATCAAGTTGAGATTTAAGGCTGGTATTTACATTTACCAAATCTGTTACCAAATCTATAAATTCTTTTTTAACTTTATGTCTAAGTTCGATTTCTAGTTTTTCTTTTGAAGATATAACTTCGGACATTTTAGCCCTTAGAGCCGTGATCTCCATTATTAACTCATAGCATATATCCGCCATTTGGCACTCGACTTCAATGTTCATTTCATTTTTTGAATTTTCTATCTTGTCTTTCAGCGAGATTATCTCTCTTTCCTTATTGTACAATGTCTGATGTTGCTGTCTTAATAAGTTTTCATAGTACATGGCATATTGTTCATAATTGGACTTTTCTCTTTCCTGAACCAAAGTTCCTAGCCGAATGAGACAATTTTTCAGATCTTCTTCTTCTATTCTATAAACAAGTTTGGTACCACCATCGATCTTTTGCTCTTCTGATTTTGCCAAATTGAAAAAACTTTGAGTAAATTCGTTCGCAATGTGAGGCTGGTTTATGGTAAATTCTTCTTTCATCACCGGTTTTTTCCACAAGTCAGTTGTAAGAGTGTTCTCGTCACGTGCTCTTTCTGACAGCACCAGTTTAAGCTCTTTCTGTAGTCGCTGGGTTGTTTCTTCTATCATAGAAAGCTCCAACTTTTCAAAAAGGCGAAGAAGTTGCTTTATTTTGGACTCCAATTCGGAAACATTTTGAGGCAAGAGAATGGGCTGTTTAAAATCAACCAGATTGTCATAAAAGTCTTTGGAATCGTGTTTGCGCACCAAATACTTCAATACAGGCACTAATACTTCTTTTTTGTAATTCTCAGAGAATCGAGCATACAAATCAGGTGTATTTATATTTTCCATGAAAAGCTTCCGCCTTGCCCAATCCAGTTTAAGAAGTTCAAGACGTTTCCATGTGAGCATAAAGAAACGCCATTTTTTGTAGTTGGTAATAAGATTGGTGTTCCTTTTGATAAGAGTTTGGGTGTCCGAATTGGTCAAAGAGTTGCGTTGAGATCCATTTTCTATGTCTGGTTTTTCATTAGCTGCTGAATTGCTGCTTGGCAAAATTGCTTCAAACAAGTCTGTTTCGTCCAAATTTTTGAAATTTAACAAATCTTCCATTAACAAAGTCACCCCAAGGATTTCGCCATTAGCTGTATTCCTTTTTTGTTAAGTTAGAACTAAGAACATGCAAAAAAAGTAAATAAACCTTTCTATTTCTTTTAAGCCAGTTATGCACATGGTAATATTGGGCTCAATCATGTACCATTGGAAATATTTCATTGGAAAAGGTCCGTATCTTAAATTATTAACCATTTATCTATCTATAATTTTTTTAAAATATTTAACATTTAAATGTATTAATTGTTTCAATCAAAAATTTAAATTGAACTTAAATATTCGATAAGTTTTATAAAAATTTAAGAGTTAAATATATTTTAATAATTTTAATTTAACTGTAATTTAAAATTTTTCATACTTCAATGCACCAAAATATGAATAGTTTTAAAATATTTTTTGGATATTTAGTTGATCCTTTTTAAATTAAGTTTTTAAAAATGATACAATGAACTTATTCATGAATGTAAAAATCACATCCATGATGAGACCTCACCTAGACTAATCAGTGCAGGTATGGAATCTAAGTATGATAGGAGATATGAATGTTTTAGAGAAGATACATAAATGGGCAACAATGAATCATTTTGCAGCTACAGTGAGCGCTAAATATGTCTTTTTTCAATCAGAGTAGTTCTGCACTGGAGCAAGTTACCGGAAGATGTGGTAACATCTAAGTCAACTGCAGGTTTCATAGCTGTGATAGATAAATTTAATGGAATAGGGCGCTTCAAGATCACACTGAGTTCACTTAACCAAAAAATAAGCAACAACTAAATCCCAATTTAGAAATGAATAAATTTTTAATAGAGTTACTTGGATATGAAATTTCTCCATGGAAATATTTCATTTGATTCCTGGTCTCTACAATCAAATGGCTCTGGAATACTCAAGTAAACATTCTCATCCGTATCAACTGGATAATCATTCAAAAATTTTAAAGAAAAGTGCATATTTTCATTAACTTGTCTAAAAGCTTCAGTATTGCCATTTGCCAAAAATATGTCCCTGACAGCATGTCGAATGGCACATTCATATTGAAGAATCATGCTCGAACGTTTGATTTCGAGCAGTTCAGCTATTTGATTAGGGTCACATGGATTGGCAAGCTGATTCATTTCTAGCTGAAGTTCATTTAACTCAGTGTCAAGTCCTCCAGAATTTTCCCATGAGCTGAAATCAATTTTTTTCCGCACAGATGCAATGGAAGAATCTGTCGCAGCACTTGTATTAGCTGCCACATTCATGCATGCATTGGCATACCAAAAATTTAGAATGTCATTAAAAGCAGACAATATTCGGACAGAATTCTTGAGAGCCTTTACAGACTGGTCATTAGAGCAGTTTTTTTTGTACAAAAGTAGCAAATCAGTGTAGTGTGGTATGAACCAAAGATTCAGTACTCTCTCACCATCATCTGACAAAAGCTTTCTTGGTCGCTTCTTGAAAGTGCGAGGATCGGCCTGTATGTAGTCAATGGTCTCATCGGTGATTTGGGATTTATTCTTTTTGGAATCGTCCAATTCCAATTGTCTGGTATTCATTTGGCTGCGCTTTTCATTTGGCTCACCAAACACAAAATGGTTGTCGCGAGTATTTGGAAAATTTTCCAATATTTTAGTAATGCTGTAGTAGAGTGTTATTAGTTGCGCTCTAAGTGAATATTGTATACAACGCTTGGTAAAATTATTGGCATAGTCAATCATTAAGCTTCTTTTCAACTTTTCCATTTCCGATGGATTTGATAAGAGCAAGCCTTTCGATTCTTTTTGGGTCAAATATTCATTAAGCATCATATCCCGGTAAGGGTTCTTTTATAAAATAAAATTATTTATTAGAATATTTGGATTAATATATTTTAATATATTTATATTGAATTTTTTATAAATAATTTTTAACATTTAAAAATTAATAGTCAAATAGATATGACCTTAAAAATTACAAAATACTGAAGCTAGGATTATTTCTATTTAACAATTACAAAATTAATAAAAAGTGTCAATTATATTTAAAATTAACCAAATTTAAACATTTATACTTGAAATAAGAACAAAAAATTATTAATTGAATTAAATCCATTATCTTTTAGTTTAGTTTTGATTTGTCTTTGAGATCTTTATTAAAATTTTAGGAGTCTTACTACTTCATGATCAGTTGGTCACAAATTTTGTGACCAAGTAAGTTGGTACCGGTTTGGTGACCACTCTGGTCACAAAAGTTTATGACCAGTCACAAAAATGCTGATCAAATTGAATAGATTTTATTTTGATTTCTTAAATTTTGGTTATAAAATATTAATAAATTTTGACAAATTTACAGACCTCAAATAACAAGTTCAAAAATGTTACTCTACTTGGTTCAAAATCGATATCAAATTATTACGAAAAAAAAATCACAAGAGATATCTGAGGCCTCCGAAGATGTACAAATCGAAATAAAGAAAGTTTAAAGTGCGAAAAAAATCCAGTTGAATTTTCTGATTGTGGTCAATTTTTTGAGAGCGAAAAAGGTCTGAAAATGAGTTAGTCAAGATTAATAAAAATAAATGGCATTTGTATTTTCTACTTTTTTTTAAATTCGATCATTAAATTCAAATGTACATTAAGATTTTAATAATTACAAAAAAAAATTCTGGTCACACTAGAATGGTCACCAAACCGGTACTGACTAACTGGTCATGAAACAGATAAGACCCAATTTTGCCTACAAATTTACATTTTACTTTTTTCCTAATTTATTAACAAAAAAACAATTTGCAGAAAAAATGTTTTTTTTTAGAAGAAATATCAATATCTCATTAGGGCCTTTAGAAGCCAAAGCTATTTCTCGAAAGAAAATTAGAAGATAAGATAAAATCTATTTGTCCTTTAGTAGTTTTCCAACCCTATCTATATTTGAGAATAACTCATGAATAAGCGTGCAACCAAAAATCCCACTACAGACAGCAATACCAGATAAAAAAGGGAAACCTCAATTGTAAACCAAGTACTAGCAATGCACTAGAATCAAAACATCGGAGCATAAAAGATTGAATGAATAGCAAATTAAGTAAGAAAATACCTCATAGACAATGTTTGAAAGAAATATATTGATAATTTATTAATTTATTCTTTTTTAGAACTCAGTAGTTTTAAAGAAATTGTAATGAAAGAAAGCGAATTGTGACATGTTGGATCAAAAAACAGTCTAACTAATAAATAGATAACTATTATTATTTTTAAATAGAAATTTTGTCTCTTTTATTTTATTTTTGTAACAATTAACACAATTTAGTTATTATATTTTAATATTAACTATCAATAGATAAGAATAATCTTAACTTCAGTATTTTCTACTCTTCTACTCTTCTTTAAATTTTATTTTTTTTTAATTGCATAAAACAAACACAAGTGATAATTATATGCTTTTAAAGATAACCATAGCTAGTTATATTTCCTCTAAGCTTCGATTTTTTTTAATTTTATTCAAATTAATTAAATTTCAGGTTCATTAATAAATTTAATTAATTTTTTTGGATAGAAAATATTCTAATTGCTTAATTAGAACATTTTTATTAAAATATTTATCTTTATCATTTACTTATTTCTAAAATATTATTTTATAAAAATACCTTTTCTAGTTGTATAGAGACAAAAGCGTCCGAGAATTTTTTTATACGAGAGGTTGAATTAGATATTCTAATACTTGATATATTATCCATCTTGCTGGAACTTATACCAATAAACTGTTTTATATCAAACATCGAATTTTCGCTGAATTTGCTAAAGGAATTAAATAAATAGATATTTTTATATTTTTTATTGATAAGAGCCTACTCTTCTTCAATAAAATTTCCTGGATTATTAAGGCCAACTGAATTTTTGGTATTTCTTACTGCTAAATTGGTGTTCAGCAAGCAAGCATTGACTTGCATTATTGCACTAATTAAAGCATTATTTTGCATAAGTTGGAGTTTGACAATCAGTTGTAGATTTTCCAAACCACCCGGTCTCATGACATGCTGGACATTTTCTTTGGCCTTGAAGCTCAATCGTCCTATTTGACCTTCTTCTAATTCACTAATTGCCAAAAGCAAGCTGTTTGGTACATAACGATCAATCTGTGAATCATCGCTGCTCACCTCGCTCACGAAAAGCGGCGGAGGGTTGTCTGCGTTTTCCTTAAATTTGGCAAAATCAAATTGGACATATCTCAAGTACATGTGAAATTCTTCAAAGCCAAGCTCTACAGCCATTCGGCGATACTGGGTTGACAAGACCTCAGTTTCAAACGAAGCGCTGAGTAGACGCTGTCGTAGAGTAATCATTTCCAAAATATTGGACAAAAAATTAAGAACAGCATCATTCTGTTCCTTTTTTGTCTTGTGCTTGGCCTTCTCTTCCACTTGCTTAAGACCATGCTGCACAAAATCGCACATTAAAATGGGATCCTCAATAAATGTACCATTAAATATCTCTCTTTGTATCTGAGGAGTAAATCCAGAACCAGGTGGATCCAGTTTTTCTAATTTATCTAGATAAATTTTGTAAAAATTTTGCTCAATCAATAATCTTTCAGTAACATTTTGAGTTGATTTGAAGTACAATAACTCCTTTGAAGAAAAATCAATTGATTAATTTAGGATCTGATGGTAATTTACATCCCATCTACCATTTAAGTTTAGTTCTGAGTCAAAAACTTATATTCAATTTATATAATAAAGATTTTTTTTTAATTATTTCTAATTTTAATTCAAAATTAATTGGTAAATAGTTGTGGCAAAATATTGCATAAATTTTGTTTGCTTAGCATTTGATGTTAACTTACTTCAATGGACTGTCTGAAAGCAGAAGGAAGGCGGCTTGCAGAGGCCAAACACGGATGAAATTCCAATAAGAACAAATTTTTAAGTGTTTGTCCGTAAATGTTTGAGCTAAGATTTATGGGTCGTTTTTTAACTATACTTAATGGCAAACCAAAGCTAGAATCTTCCACTTTGTCTAAGTAAATTCGCATTTCATCAATCATTCTGTCCAAAATCAGCTTGACAATTCTGCACTGTTTGTATAAACATGATATCTCCAATCTGTAGGAATGAGTGAAATAGTTGGCAAACAAATCGTAGCGTACTCTTTGGTACAATATATTGGTGATAACTTGAGCTAAATTTCGCTTCTCTATTTTGTCAAATATGTTCTGATATGCTTCAAAATAAATATCTAAAAGCTTCATAAAAATTAATTATTCTCTAGAATTCTTTAACTTTATTATTCTAAAAAACAAACATTTTTTTTCATCTCTAAAAAATTGACCTCGTTGGTCCAAATGTCTAAAAGAACTGAAAATCTGTCCACATTTTGGTGTGAATACAAGCCTACATTTATGGATTCATCTTGACTCTTGGAAGATTTTGAATCAAATGTTTCTTTATCTTTGGTAATGTAATAGGATGCCACCATTAACAACTCGTTTTCTAATTTTCTTTTTAAAAAATGTCAATATCATCGAGAAATTTATCATTGTTTTTACTTTAGGTCATTTAGGGCAGCGTCGTACATGATGAAATAACCTCGCTGGTCTTGCACATGGACAAAACCCTTTTCGTCAACAGAATAAAAATCATCATGGTTATCTATTTCTGTGAATTCCATAAATTCATGTTCACTGATACTAAAAAAAATTTAAAACTAATTAAACAAAATTTCGTAACAAGTTATACAGTTAAATGAAGTTTTAAATTTTTTAAAATATTGTTAAACAGTGTAGATACAATAGAAAAAATGGTCATTAATTTTTAGCAGTTTATTGCAAAAAGTTCAAATTAAATTAAAATATGAAAAGAAATAGAAGAAATTTATTTAAAATATGATTGAAAAATTTAAGTATTACAAGTTTATTTTAAGTTTCTTGGAGTAATTTTTGATAACTTTACTTCCTTGAGATAATATTTAAGTTTATATTTTTTAAAAAGAGGTCTTAAAAACCCCTCGGGCTTTCTAGTTTTAAACTCTTAAGTACATTTTTATTTTAATTTTGAGAAAAGTGATTTTCTGCTTGTTATTTTATTTTTTTCTAAAAAAATTTTTTTAAGAAACTAACTTTTAAATTAATTTTTATTTTTGGAGACAGTGACACCTTTTTAACGAGGAGTTGAGTAAGTGGCCGAAAATCGGCTTTGCCTTAGAACAAATAAATAAATAAACTTTACGAGAGTTAAAGTTTGGAAACAAGAAAAAAAAATTTACAATATTACAATTTTAGAGCATTTACTTAAAAAAAATTTAATATCAACATCACAGCATGATTTATTAAAGGGTTTCGACAAAGTCTCTCATAGAAAGCTTCTGTATGAACTCAAATTTTTGGGCCTGATTAATTGGACAAAGAGTTTCCTTTTAGAGCGCTAACAAAGAGTAGTATTAGGAGATACCAGCTCAAACTGGGTAAAAGTTAACAGGGGAGTTTCACAAGGTTCAGGGCTAAGTCCTCTCTTCTTAATTACTTTTATAAACAATATGTTGAAAATTCTCCGAAATAATTGTGAAGGTTATGCCGATCATATCAAGAATTGATAATTACAGATATAGATAAAGTGTTTAAATGGTCAAAAGAATGGTCGACTCAGCTTGATAAAGATAAATACAGATATTGGTTATAAGAATAGTTTGAAAATTCTGAGTAAGTCAAAAAACGATTTGGTTATTTACCTAAAAAAAGGCTAATCAAGTCAAGAATGCATTTAAATATCCTTGTAGCGAGACTATCAAATTATTGTTTTGTTCAATAATTAAACCCCATTTGACATATGCTGTCAGTGCATGGTATCCTTATTTAGAAAAAGACATATATGAGTTAGAGAAAGTTTAGCGTAGAGCAACCAAGTTGATTACAGAAGACCGTGATTTGGATTATCAACAACGCTTTTTAAGGCTAGATTAAACTAACCTGAGTACAAGAAGATTAAGACGTGATCTAATTCAAATGTAAAAATTGAATTTAGTAAAGAAATCAATTACGGTCTTAACACAAAACCTGTCGTAAGAAATGAACTGAGGAGAAAAAGATATTGTCTAACAGAATAAAGAATTGTCTTCTGAGATATAACTTTTTTTAACTGTTATAGCTATTTAGGTTAAGTTGCAAATATTTTTTATTAAAAATATCAGCTCTCAAGGGCTATTTTTAGATAACCTCTAAGCTACTATATTACTTATACTCCTAATTAAATATTTGATCTTTATTTTAAAAAAGTCAAGACTCATAAATTCAATAAAATATTACCGGAAATCTTTCGGCGAATTAAAGATGTATGCATGGTTCCCTAGATTTCCACCATATGGAGTCTCTTTGGTATAGTTTTGAGCACTTAGAATGATTTAATTTGATTAAAATGTAAAAATATAATAAGATTATTGAAAATTACCTAGTGCGTTTGTAGTTGGAAGACTCCAAAGAAAGACCTCCGTCATAAATGGTAAGTGTTTTTTCTATGGATCGAAAAAAATTTAAAAAACCAAGAGCCTGCCTTTTTAAGTCACGTATTCTCAAGTGTCTCAATAGAAGAAATGACAGATATGATCCCTGAACATTGGATAAATTCTGATTGCTTGTTTTGGAGTCATCAAGACCAAGTTTCTGCAAATTTTCTGTAAAACTGAACTCATCCTGTTTTTTGTTCGATTTTGATCTGAAAGAAATTGGCTTAGGCGCTTGAACGGCGTTATTGGTCAAGTCCAAATTATCAGTTGTTTTCTCATTTTTATTACCAAAATTTTGGTTATGGAATATTTTTTTCCATATTGTATTTGAATTGAACTGAGTCATTCCTTTGGTAATTGGGATAGAGTCAAAAACTGGCTGATTTTTGACCAATGTGGAATTTTCCCTCAGCGCTTCTTGCACTCTCTTAACAACCATTTAATTCATGCTAAAAAAATCATTCTTAAATTATACTTCGTCATTACTAATTTCCAAAAAACTATTGTGGGACAATAAATATTGGTCAATGAAGTGCTTTTGAGCAAGCTTGGCTATGTCTCTTTCGTGTATTGGGTCTTTTTGAGGTATCAATTGATTAAACTCGAGCCAATTCGATTCTTTTTTAAGTGCATGTATACTGGAATCTGCTCCCCAGTTTTCTGAACCAAGCTACAAAATAAAAAAGATAATATAAGAATCTTTTTAGAAATTTTTTGTCCGAAAAGCAAAACCCCATGCTGGTTTTAGAATTTCGGATCTATTTAATTATATATATTTTCATAATTCACAATTGGTGACATTCCAATCTAGCAAGCTAGTGAGAATTATTTTTTAATTATCCAACTATATAATCAAAAAATAAGGCTAAAGTTCGATAAGCAAATAATTTGATTTTTTCAGGCCATGATTTTAATTACAATTTAAAAATTTATTAGATAATTTTTTATATTATTATTTGAAATTTAAGAATATAATTTGACATGTGCTAGAGACCAAAATTTTGCCAAAGTATCTATATATTAACACTAAAGCACCAAACGAGTTATTTTGAATTTAAAAAAATTAAAATCTTCATATCGTTTGGACAGATTTTAATATATAATAAAATATAATAATCTTTTACGAACTATGTAGATTTTATCTTTATATTCTTAAAAGGTTTAATTTACAGAAAAATTTGGATTTGAGAAAATCATTAAAAATTTTTTGGTGCTTCTAGTTTTAACAAAATTTTTACAATTTATAATATTTTTTTGTCAATTAATATTTGCATTTAATTTATTTATCTAGTAAAATAACTCTGACCAATTTAATTAAAATTTAAAGAGGAAATTTTTTAACCTTTTTTAATTGTGTATAAAGAATATACAAATGACCAAAAAAAATGATGTCGATAAAATTCATATATTTTTCAAATAACCTGGATTATAACAACTTATAATTTTTTTTTGTAAAAAAATAAGAATCATTTTATTCGAATCATTGGACTGAAATGAAGGCCTAAGTTATTCCCAGACTATATTTTCAAATAAAAATAAATAAATACAATAACCAAACTAAACAACATTTAAATTTTCCTCTGGGAAAAAAAAAATAACTTAAAGCTGGTGAAACTAAGCTTTGTTTTTCTACATAGTGCATGCAATAAAGAAACATTGATAATTTTCATTTACCTGTGATGACTTGTCTAAAAGCTTTTTTAAAAAAAACATCAAGTTAAAACAAAAGTATACCAAGATAAGAAATTTTGGTTAAAAAAATAATTTTCTGTTTACCTCAATGCTGTCATAGATGCGAAACATTTTCATATGCTCTTGTTGTGCAAACAAGTGTCGGTACTTGCGGTTCACCGCGGCAAAGAGCTCCATTTCGTCACCAGATGTTTGCATCCGGGACAAGTTCTTAATTAAGATTGAGTTTATTTTTTTAACTATGTAAATATTACACAATCTTACATAATCTATTTTGTAAAAGTTAATTAAAAATCTTAGCCTTGGTTTCAGGTAGTCCAAACTATTGTCATGTACCGGCATTTCATCTTGATTAAAAACTTAATAAAAAAATTCAAAAAAAATTCTTATTTTTGATAATTTTATTAAAAATACTAAAACTTATGGTGTTGAGAACTTCATCTCTGGGAACATGAGCATTTGCGCTTGGCAAGTAAATATTATCCATCATTTTAAATTTGCTGGACAGAAATGAGCTAATTGAGTGCATGTTGGCATTTCTGGCAGATTCAGTTTGTCTAAAAGATTCCAGTGTGCTCTGAGTGTTGGTCAATTTGTGTCTAGAGGTCAATAGATCATTCTCGGAGGGACGATTGAGCACCGGATTCGAGGTATTTAGGTCCAAATAAATTTCATGTGGTAACCATTGGAGAATTTTGACTGCTTGTTGAAAAGTTTTTTGGGAATAAAAATGTGACATGAGCCAGCGAAGGTAAATTTCGATGTCTTCGGTCTCTACAACATTCATGGCTTGAGCACTCGAGTTGGTGGTCAATAGAAGCTCACGGGCCTGGCTTAGTCGCTGAGCTCGGTGCAAACAATCGCTGTAGTCCGAAAGAATGTAACCGATTCGATTCTTGAAGATTACGTACAAATCTTCAGTTATGGTTGTGTGCTCGGTGAAACGTTTCCAGCGGAGAAGGTGAGCATGCTTTGCTTGAACATTCCAACTTATTCGGTCCAGAAAAAATTGCTGCAAAATTAGTGGTAAACTTTGCGCTGTGTACTCATTTTTGATATTGTTTTGTTCCTCAATAACATCTGCTTGGATATACGGCTTGCGTATATCATGAACCTTAAATTAAATAAGAAAAAGTCCAATTTTGGTCTCCAAAGCTTACTTGAAGCATTTTTTCCAAGTAAAGCTTGCGTTCTTTGGCAAGAATCTGAGCATCTTTTGGAATTGGAACAGAAGAAAAGGGACGTGAGAATCCGATGCCGTATACCAGCTCATTGGTTTCGATTTCTCGCTTAAGTTCGTTTAGCTCTGATTGAAGTTGTTCCTCGGCTTTTTTTACAGCTTCATTATTCTGGTACTTGTAATTAGCTGTTTCATTAAGCCACATATTTTGGGAGATTATTTTTTATTAGCCTACGCGTATATTTGGATTTTCTTTTAATTTTCTTTGAATCTCAGTATTCACTTAGTACCGAGAGTGTTTAATAATAATTAAAAAAAAGTTTTGATCGTTTCCATGGTGACTTGAGTTGCAAGAGTAAATAAAGAAGTCGTTTTTTTTTGTAACTATAACCGTTTTAATTATTTGGTAAATTTGGATAAGATTATCTTAAAAAAATATTTTTTTTTTAAATGTTATTTTAAAAATTTATATTTTAATCATTTAAATATTTATAAAGGAATTGAATTACATTAATAAATTAAATTTAAGATGATTATGAAAAATTTATTAAGAAAAATAAATTATTGAGAATTAAAATTTTAAAAAGCCAAGAAAATTAAGATGTATTATTTATTCAAAAGTGATAAATGAGTAAAAGTTGAAAAGTTAGGTAAAGCCGTTAATTAAGAAAGATTTTTTGATCTTAATCGTGAATTTTTTAGAATTATCAGAATAAAAAAGAAAAGAATATTCAATTAGTATAATGGAAAAAAATTAAATCATAAACTCAATATTTATTTTGTTTTATTCTAAAGTAAATTAAAATTGAAAGAAGAACAATTAGCTAATGATTAAATTTTATTTTAAAAAGTATTTTGGATATGAAAAGATTTTAGTATCTAAAAGGTTCCGAAGGAAGAGAATTCAGGTGAAGCCAATGGAGCACTGGCTAAAGGAAGCAAAGGAGCAGCAGTTGTCAATGGAAGTAAAGGAGTTGCGCATGGAGATGGAGCTGGACAT
>JAESIW010000090.1:0-78089 GCA_016802295.1 Brachionus rotundiformis
ACTCAACAACAGATTGAAACTACTGTTTTAAATCTAAATACAGATTGCTCAACGTCAATTTTAATTGATTCAGCAACAACACAGCATTCCATTATTACCGAAGGAGAAACGACATTAAATAATGAAATCACCGAACAAGGTTCAACTCAACAACAGATTGAAACTACTGTTTTAAATCTAAATACAGATGGCTCAACGTCAATTTTAATTGATTCAGCAACAACAAATACAGAACAAACTCGTGATATTTATAACCAGAAAATTGAAATTCATGGGCTTTTGCACTCTAGTTTGATTCCTAAATTGAAAAACTCTTACCAAAGATTTTTAATTAAACAACAAAATTTTGAAGAATTAGAAATAATCTTAGAGAATTCAATCGGATTTGATACGAATTTTTTTGTTACATAGTAGCCTTATATATAAAAATTAAATTTTAAACTTTAAATTTTTTTTTAGTTACGGTTCGAATGAAAATATCATTCATTTTGTAAGCTTCGTTTCTACCTTGAAGAAAAATTTCTCATTGGATAATTCAATTGAAACTTTAATAACAAATCTAAGAAACAACAGTTTAAGGATAAAGGACGCCTTTGAATCTTTCGGTTTTGAATTTTGGTTTGATTTTTCAAAATTTTATATATATGGTAATTTAAAAATTTTCAAAATTTATTTAACAATCCTAATTTTAATAGCAACAGAAAATTTGAATATGAAAAATCAATCTGAAAGAAAGGCATGTCAAAAATCTTATTCAATATCTTCAATGTCATGCAAAAGAGGGATTTTAGAAAATAATACGTTTATCGTTTCCTCAACGGAAGAAATAATTATTGATGCTATTTCAAATGGAATTCGAAAAAATAATCACATTTTCTCGATATTTTTTTTAAATTTTATTTTCTTTTTGTGAAATTGTTTTAGGTCAATATGAATTTTAAGATTATAACTTTATCTAAATATTTTTTCGAAAATTTATCATTATTTTTATAAATAAAAAAAGTTAATTTGATTTTTATAACGATTTTCTATAAGTAATTATTATTTTTTAATTTCTAAAAAATTGCAAAAATTGATTTTGATTATGTTCAATCAGTATCTTTTATTGCTAAAATTATGGGTTTCGGGATACCTCGATTTTACCATAAAAACTAAAAATTAATTTTAAAAAAACTAAGGTATTAAGTTTGTCGTGTCTGTCCGTCCGTTGACAGGTCAAAATTGACGAACGGAATATGCCAGTGAGTGTTCTTGTATAGACTTATTGGGGAATATTTTTCTACCATTTGTATAAATTTTCTAATGTAGATTTCTATGCTGATTTCGAATTTCTAATCTATTTTTATGCAGGACGTTTAGTTTTCGCGAAATACGACTTTTTTCGGTCGAAATAGGCGCTATTTCCTCAAGGGAGTGGCCGATCGACTCAAAATTTCGCAGGCTGCGTTTTCATAACTCAAATATTATCTGTACTAAATTTCAGCTCTCTAGCTAATTCCGTTCGTCTATTTTGACCTGTCAAGGGACGGACGGACGAACAGACATGACAAACCTAATACCTAGATTTTTTATTTAGATGTTTATTTTAGTTATTTTGGTAAAATCTAGGCAACCCTATCCTGACAATAGAGCTGTAATCATAGTTGGATCTTGTTTATTTATATCGTTTATTCGTATAAATGTTTGATACAGAGATTTAATTAAATGAGATTTAACCGTACCAGCACCACCACTAACAAAATGATAAAATGGCTTATTCGATTTGACACAATCAATAAAATTGCACATATACTTGTGTTGAATGCGATTCAACGAGTTCAATAATAGAACGTATTCTTCGTTTGAAATAGGCTTTGGCAATGTGATCATATCGGAATTAGTGTTCAACATGCTTTGAATATTACTCAATTCGTCTTGAATAACAGCATGATAGCTAAATTCGTCTTCATACTCTTCATTACGCGCTTCAAACCCATAGTTTTGTTGTTCACCAGCTTCGTCGTTATTATTGATGTTGTTTGTTTCAAGAGTTGCCAAAGATTCAAGTTCAAAATGTTCATTGTTATTGTCCTCGTCTAAATTTTCGTCATTGTCTTGCTGAAAAATTCGCTGAATGTTATTGAATACGATTGATTTCGTCTAAATTTTGCAATTATTTCGTTTAATCATGATATAGTTCTGATAGGATTTAGAGAAATATTTCGAATCTTTTTTCATCGACTCAAGTATGACTGTTTTGTGTAATATGGGCTATGGAAATCCATATTTACACAATACATTGGGTTAGAGCAAAGTTCATTTGACAATGCGGCATTAGATGACAATGATCAAAGCAAAATAATAAACATGTATAAAAATATATACCAATCTGTTTATACAGAAAAGGATTATGAGCTATTCGATTCGTAGACAAATTTGGTTTACAATGGACTCAATCAAGTGAAGAAACCAAATAAAAGTGAATTCACAGCCTTGGTTTTTAAATTTTTCGAGAAATTTTACGAATCTGAATTAAACGAATACTTTGAACAATTTCAGCAAAATGATGCTCATGAATTCCTGATTCAATTTGTTGAATACATGGATAAATGTGTGGTTGAGCTAGAAATTGGCAAACGTGGTCTGTGAGCTACAGACAATATTTCAAATATTTACAATCAAATAAGAACAAGTCTTAGTCTGATCAGAAATAGTTTTATGTTTAAAACATTGCAAAAGTTATGTTGTTCAACGAATGTATTTCATAGAAAGCAAAATCAAAATCTTATCATTATGCTTAAAATATTTAGTGTAAGTATTCTTCAAAAAATTAGACTTTTTATAATGTAAAAAAATACTATTTAATTTTAGATCGATGAAACTGGATCACCGTTTAAGATTGATAATTTCATTGATCTAAAGGAAGTAATCGATATGTCGAGATTTATTTGGAGTGAAAATAATATTCAAATAAAAGTTACATAAAAACTAGCATCCGTTTGCTTTCATCTTGGTGATTCATCTAAATCAGGACACATTACTTGTAAGTTTTATTTGATATTTATTAATTTAATTTAACAAACTTAGTAAATAAATTTTTCTTCATTAAAGCTTTGGTATATTGTGAAGTAAAAAAACAATATAAGTATACACAAAAATCTAGATGAGTTTATTCGGTCAAGAAGACAATCAAGTGAATCGTATATTTTGTTTATAAAATTAATTTCAGATGAAAATTGCGAACAAACATCATCACGATTTGTAGCTAATGATTTGAAAGAATTTAATGAAGCGCCTGATACAAAGATTGAACAAACAATTCAATTTGGAACAGATAAATAATACAATGAGAAAAAGAGAAAAAAGAAAGAATGATGAATTTTTTAAAATTTCTGAACAAGGAATACAATTGAACATCAGAAAAGGAGAGAAGATCCCATTTATAGAGCTGATGAACAATACAAAGATAAAATTAAACATCAGCGAAGGAGAGAAGATACCATTTATAGATCAAATGAACAAGCAAGGAATACAATCGAACATCAGCAAAGGAGAGAAGATCCCGTTTATAGAGCTGATGGACAGATGATTAATACATTCGAACATCGTGTTAGAAGAGACAATTTTGAATATAGAACAAGTGAACAAACACGAAACACGATCGAACATGGTGAAGTAAGAAAAGACAACGAGTATAGAGAAATTGAAAAACAGATCAGATCAAGACAGATCATCTAGAGCAAGTAAACGAAATCAGCAAAATTGTGTGATAGACATCTATGAGGAAGGAATTAAAAATGGAGCTTCATATGTTTGTGTTTGTTACGAAAGATTTAGAAGAACGTTTATGTTCTCCAAGACTACCATTTATTCGTATCAAAGAATTGGTCAATTGGGATCATCAACAAAAAATTGTTGGCAATGTGGTAAATGTGTCAAATGATACAGAAAAAACATTGGAATTTTTACCAAGGGAATTTAATGAATCTGAAACTATTCAAATAGTTTTAAAACGAAAAATGGACTACAAAAAAGCTTATAGATTTGATAAAATTCGACATCTGGCTAGTTTAAATGCGATAAAATATTTAATTAACAAGCCGCTTTTTAAAGAAAATCGAATCAAACTATAAAGAACATGGTTTGAAAATCATAATCACATTGAATGTATTAATTTAACTGAGGATTTTATTGTAAACGATGAAGATCGTGAATTGCCAGATCTAAATTTAAATCCGGACAGTTTAAATAATTTAAAAATTCAACAACAAGAACAAATTGAAAATAATTATTTAGAAGTATTTCGACAAGCTCAACCGACATTACTTGTAGACAATAGCGAAATGAGTAAAATTGCTCCTGGCGAAGGTATACAACCAAGATCTATTCTCTCGGACAAAGATGCAGAAGAATTGACATTTTTAAAAATATACGGCTGCGAATAATTCTCACCAAAGATACAATTAAAATACGGTTTGAGATGCTAATCGGAATTTCGCCGTTATGATCGAAGCTGTGCTGAAGATATAACCCCTATTCGTACAAAAAACTTGTAACGAAAAAATTAAATTCGACAATAGAGACTTGTCTACGTAAAACGAAGGAAATTGACTCGATGAATGCTCGTGATGCTTTAAATAAACAAAAAATAAATGATTTGATCGTACGAAATGAAGCTCAAATGTTCTTGAGAACAATCCGTTCGAGTCCACAATATTGGGAATGGAAAAAAATAGAAATAAATGCAATGATACGACAGTTGTCCAACATTTTTTATCACATTTAGTCTTGCCGAAATTGACTGGAACGAATTGATATTAATTCTATTAAAAACTTTGGAAAATAGATTTGTAAATTAACCCAATGAAGATGAATTGAATTTGATAACAAGAGAAAAACGCATCGAATTGGTGAGTCGTGATCAAATAACGGTTGCAAGATATTTTGAAAATAGAATGGGTGAATTGCTCAATTATGTATTAAATCAAAATGGGTCATTCAAAGCTAATCCAGTATTCGACTACTTTTGGCGGGTTGAATTTCAACATCGAGGTAGTCCACACATCATTTAATTACATGGAATAAAGATGCACCGCAATACGAAGATATCGCAGAATCAAATGATGAACAATCGAATAATGAGATGATAAACAATTGTTCAGATTTTATCGATAAGTATTTTACGACCAAGCGCACATCGAACAATTTGATTTTAGAAGACGATTACGAAAATCGAACTCAATTGTTACAAGACGTTCCAATCAAGTATCAAATACACGTACACAAAGATAATTGTAAATTTAGCGATGAGGATGGCAATGTATTGTGTAAATATGGATTTCCATGGCCCATATTAGACAAAACAGTCATACTTGATCCGATGAAAAAAGATTCGAAATATTTCTCTAAATCCTATCAGAACTATATCATGATTAGAGACAAATTAAACGAAATAAATGCAAAATTTAAACGAAATCAATCGTATTCAATAACATTCAGCGAATTTTTCGACTCAGTAAATTTAAACGAAACAGATTATTTAAGAGCATTTTCTGCCTCGATTAAAAGGACGACAGTTTTTCTAAAGCGATCGTCGAGTGACATCATGGTCAATCCATACAAAAAACAAATTTACGTGCGACACAGAGCAAATATGGACATTCAATTTATTACAGATCCATATGTTGCTGTTGCTTACGTTTCTGCTTATATGCTTAAATCGAATGCTTCCATGTCAAGACTATTGAAAAATACGGTCGAAGAAGTAATACGAGGTAATTTGAGCGTAAAACAACGACTATTAAAAGTTGCCAATAAATTTAAGAATTGTTCCGAAATATCGGCTCAAGAATGTCCTTACACATTGTTAAGTATGCCAGTGTCGAGGACATCAAGAGAAACTATGTCCATAAATACGTTTCCGTCCAAAGATCGTAATGTTATATTGAAAGAAGATCAGTATTTGGAAATTTTAAACCCGGAATCGAGGAATATATTTCGAGCTGGAATTCTACAACATTATATAAATAGACCGAATTCAATGGAAAATGTTTGTTTAGCTGAATTCGCGACTCATTACGATTATATATCGAACGATCGAGCTAAAAATCCTAACAATTTAACACGAGTAGGTCGTTTTCAGCAAAACAATGACGAAAATTTAGACGAGGACAATAACAATGAACATTTTGAACTTGAATCTTTGGCAACTCTTGAAACAAACAACATCAATAATAACGACGAAGCTGGTGAACAACAAAACTATGGACTAATTCGATTAAAGAACAATGATGGTTACGTTAAACGACGAAACAAGATCCAACTATGATTACAGCTCTATTGTCAGGATAGGGTTGCCTGCTAAATTTCAAGTCAATTGGACAATCCCATGTCGAGATACTTTGAAAATCGGACAAAAAAGTGCTATATCTTTCGAATAAAATCAAATCTGAAAAAACCAAGTATTTTTGAATTTAGCATTAAATTTTACACTAGAAAATGTATTTTAATTATTTGAAATTAATAAGTATAAACGCTAAGAAAGCCCTTTTTTTAAATTATGCAACTCTCGATATTGGTAAAATAAATTTTTTCAAAATTTAAACTTCATAACAATACAAATTTTGTATTCATATTTTATTATTAAACATAAATTTTGACACTTAAGAATTTCTTGAAAAAAAAAGGAAAAAAAAAATTATTTTATAAGAAAAAGAAAACATATTAATCAAAAATTTACTTTAAAAATTTAAAATTAATTAAGAATAAAATAGTGTATTCAAAATTCAAATTCACAAACTATTGCTGAATGATCACTAAACCAAGTGTTAAATGGTTGACATTTTGTTTTTTTTATTCTGTTTTGTTGTTTATTGAAAAAAGACCAGTCCAATTGTGATATGTTAGTGAATGTTTTCCTAATTGCAAAAGACGGCTCGAGCAATAAATTTTGCTTCAAAAAGTCTAGATATTTTTTATTGTACGATTCGTTAAAGTCAATATCAAAATCGCCAAAAATAAACTTTTGCATATTTGGTTCACACACATTGTGAACAATAAAGTTGTTTAATTCGCCATAAAATTTATCATCATCAAATTTTGGATGCTTGTTCAAATTTAACAAAAAGATTTTTTTGTTCATTGTTGTTGTCGTGATTGTATTCGAACAAGCTCAATTCAACACATTTATTTTGATTTGAACCATTATATGCAAATTGTTCGTTTGAATTGTGAGCAATTAATTTCGAATTTTGACACATCGCTTTGCGTACATAACATATTTGACCATTTGATGCATTTAAATCAGTCCCATACGAATAATAGATCGTTTGAAATTGTTCTTGATCAAACAATTTATTTGCTTCAAACCGATTGTTTCGCTTATTGTGACACTCACTCAAAAATATAATATCAGCTTGCTGGTAGCCATAATCACATTTTATATTCACTTTGTTCGAATTAAACGATTGTATATTTTGAGAGCGTTTCAATGCTTCGCCAATGTAAACGCCAACTGTCGTATACGATTGTCCTTGTGATTTGTGTATTGTCATTGATTCATACTCGATCAAAGTAAATTGTTTACGATCAACATGATAATTGCCACCACACTTTGGACGTTTAATTGTTTGTTGTTCGTATTTTAATGCAGTCCAATTATTATTGTCTGATTGAATCGTATCAGATTTCATCCATTTCAATTGTTCATTCGATTAACGTGTCAATTGAACAACTTCTGGGTCCGGAAATTCCAAATACACACGCTTAACAAGTGGTTTGTCATTTGTTTAATTTTTAGTGTATACAATGTGTTTCAAACAACCAACTGCACCATTTACCAAACCATCTTCAGTACGCAAATTAGTTGTAATCATGTACTTGCAATTGAGTTTAAGGCGAAGTAATGTTGGCATACCACATGTCTTATTCAAGTCAATTTCGTTACGCAAACTAGCAACTAGATTTTTTGCTTTATTTGTATTCTTTTCTTTGCTCATGGCTTGATCAATTGCTCTATTTTTGCCTAGTTCGCCTGGCATCGAATTCAATTTAAATTCATTGTACTCTTCGACACCTTTATTCGAATGTATAACACATATTGCCTCTTGTGGTATTTGGTCAATCATAACAATACGTGAATTGAACATTCTCACTTGTTCGTCGCTCAATACAATAACACCTCTATTGCCGAGTGTATTGAGTGCTTCGGCAAATGCAACATCGTCACGTTGTCGCATTATTTCCTTCAATTCAATAAATTCAAACATGTGCCAAAGCATTTGTCCAGCCAATATTGAATAACCACTTTCGCCTTTTGGCTTCTCAAATATCCAACTATTTCTAACCCTTTAATTCTTAGTCACAATTTATTTGATTTTTGTCTCATATTTTTCAAGTGTCATATTTTGATTTATTAGTAAAAGGCCATCATTTAATGGACTGACAAAAAAATTCTTATTTTACTGACCAAAAAGACTAAATTTACTGACAAAAAAACTAAACTAGGTGACAAACAAACTACTTCACTGATAAAAAAACTAATTAAGTGACAATTAAACTAACCGACTGATAGATAAACTAATTGACCGACAAATTAAATATTTTTGGGATGACAGATTAACTAAAAAAATAGTGACTAATTTAATTAATGACTAATGACTAATAAACACTTAACTTGGTCACAAACAAACTACTTCACTGATAAAAAAACTAATTAAGTGACAAATAATAGGTGACAAAAATTAAAAAGTGATATAATTTTTATTGATAAGGTTGTATATTAACAGATAAAATAAAAAGTTATCATATAAAGCAAAAAAATAAATACCTTTCGATAAGAAATAAAAAATGTCAAGCACTGAATCAGTAATTCCCAGTTTCAATGAAGAGGACACAATGCTTGATATAGACCAAGAAAATGTAGAACCACTAAAAAAACGTGGGAAAGGAATTTCATATCGAGAGGTAGCAATTATCAAGTTGACTGAATTTATTCAGCAAAAAGATGCCAAAATGAGCAAGCAAGGATTCATAAATAAATTAAGCCACGATACCAACTTATGGAAATACCAATACAAGCGCAAACGAATTGACACTGTTTGCTATTACTTCCGTTGTTCGCCACCATTGTCGAGCTGCAGCACAATGTCTTATTATCACCTTACTTCTGATGACGAAGTATGTTTATTCATCAGTGATGATAAACATGAGCACAAGGATAAAACTCAAAGAAGTATACCAACAGAAATAAAAGAGCAGATCAAGCGCTACTTCGAAATGAAAATAACAACTCCAAAAGCCATACTGAGAGCACTCGATCATGATGGACTACAGCAACCACAAATAAAAACTTTAAGTAACTATCTGGCTATTATACGTAAAGCTAACTACGGTCCGGCACAAATAAACGTTCGGGATCTTGAACTTTGGCACCAGAATCGAAAGGAGGTTCCAGACGATTATGACAAACCATTTTGTCCAAGTTTCAAGAAGTCTGTGGATAACGATCAGCTCATGTTTTTCCGAATTTTTATCACCACCAAGAGACTGATTAGCGGACAAGACAAAGCATTTAACAGTAGATGCTACTTACAAACTCATATGGCAAGGTTTCCCAGTCTTGATGATTGGTACTACTGATCACCAAAAGCACTTTCATCCGTTTGGTATTTGTATTACAACCAACGAAACAGGAGATGACTTCAAATTCCTTTTTGAATCACTCAAAAAAGTTGTTTTCGATGTGATGCAACTGGAGTATTCGCCAGAGATCGTAATAGCAGATGGTGCCGATGCAATCACCAATGGATTTCAAGAAGCATTCGCTGATATATTTGAAAAGAGAGTTATGTGCTTTGCTCATGTTATACGTAAAGTAGACGCGCAACTCAATCGTTTCATCACTGAATTTAATTGTGATCTACAATTGTATACTGCCGCTTTTCAATGGACAAGCAATATAAAAACTGACTATATTATTAAAATTTCTTCCTCTAATGGTCGTATTTTTTATAGTCATCAAGATCTCAATCTAAAGCTGACAAAAGAAACAGTTGACGACTATATTTTAACAAAACAGAATTTATCTTGGCGTACATTTAATGACTACTCTCAATTTTGCCAGATCAACGAGACCATTCTATGTTCTGATGATTGGAAACAAAGCAAATGCAATTGTAGAAATTTGCTAAACACTACATCTGCATTCATGTTCTTGGCCTTGCATACCGTTACAAGCTTTGCATTATCCCAGAAGAAGCTAAAACAATTTCAATCGGTCAAAAACGCAAAAGAGGCAGACCAAAAAAACAAAAGGTAGTTTTTTTTTACCAAAATGATTGTGATTGAGCAGTTCAGAAAATGAGTCCAATCCCGAGAAAGCAGTAGTCGAACAAGAGCCTCCTAGCGATTTAAACATTGAGAAAGAATATGTTACTGAAGCTACAGTTCAAGCTACACTCGAAGCTACAGTGGATTTACCAAGAAAACGAGGACCAAAGAAATCAACAACTCAGGAAAAAAAACAAAAATAAATTAATCCTTTTTATTTTTTTATATTTTCTCATTTAAATAAATATTTTGGTCATTAAAATTAGTTTTTTTTGTCTATAAATAAGGTTTTATCTTGTCAGTGAAAAATTATAAAAAAGTCAACTCAATATTTAATTTTGTCAGTCGTTTAGTTTTTTTGTCAGAATAATTAGTTTTATATAGTCAGCTAAAACAAATTAAATTAGTCACCACTTTTTGTTATTTTTGTCATCTTAAAAAAATTTAATTTGTCACCACGAAAAAATATAAGCCTTAATAAAATGTAAAAAAAATTAATAATTTTCATTTAAAATATCAAATATTTCCTTTATGTCACAATCTTGTTTAGTAGCTAAATAATTAACTTGTTAAATTATAAGTTTATAAATGTATGTATGTATTTAATGTGAAAAAAACAGAAAAAAATTTATTATATTGATTTTATATTTTTTGTCTTAAAACTTAAAATAATTACAACATTTTTTCTATATATTCTGTTGTATTGTAAGTTTAAATTTTAAGAAAATTTATTTTGCCAAGATTTTACCAATATCGAGAGTTGCATAATTTAAAAAAAGGGCTTTCTTAGCGTTTATACTAATTAATTTCAAATAATTAAAATACATTTTCTAGTGTAAAATTTAATGCTAAATTCAAAAATACTTGGTTTTTTCAGATTTGATTTTATTCGAAAGATATAGCACTTTTTTGTCCGATTTTCAAAGTATCTCGACATGGGATTGTCCAATCGACTTGAAATTTAGCAGGCTGCGTTTTCATAACTCAAATATTATCTGTACAAAATTTCAGCTCTCCAGCTAATTCCGATCGTTGATTTTGACCTGTCACGGATGGACAGACATGACAAACTTAATACCTAGATTTTTTATTTAGATGTTTATTTTAGTTATTTTGGTAAAATCTAGGCAACCCTAAACCCATAAAAATATTCTTAAATAAAATTCTTAAAAAATGATTTCGTATCTTCGATTTTTCTTAAAAAAAAAATTCAAAAGTTAAAATTTAATTTAAACCCATAATTTATTGACTTAGGATAAAATTAATAAAATAATTAAAACCTTAACCCTAACCCTAATTTTTAGTTATTTTGGTAAAATCTAGGCAACCCCCCAAACCCTCAAAAAAGTTTTATATATATGACACGGTGTCCATGATATGCCGAGATTGTTTATGTTATTATCAAATGATTTTCGACTACAGAAAAAATATTTGTAGTATATTTGCAAATAATCAATTATTGGAACACAATCATGATGATAAAATAATTAAGGACAAAATTATATAAAAATTATTTTCTTTCTTTTCTCTATATTTTTGTTAAATATTGCCAATAAAATTTACAAAAAAATATGAAAATTCTAATATAATAAATATTTCATATTACATCTGAATACGTGATTATCTTCCCAAAAATTTACCAAAGATTAATGAATCAATAATTTATGAGGAGTATAGTAGGAATAAATATTGACGTATATAATTTTATATACACAGTTATTAAAGATCTGGATAAATTAAATTGAAAAAATGGGTTAGGGTTTTGGGTTACTTACAGTTGAATGACTTTATCGTAACCAATAAATAGGGTTAAACACGAAAAACTTTATACCTATATTTTCGACTTTCCTAACCCTAAATAAGAACGATTTCAATTGGCTAAAGAACAAGCCAAATTTGAAAAAATTGAGCAAAGAACGAAACAAATTGGTTAGCTTAACAAATTTACCAGCTACGCATAACTTAAGTAATATTTTTGCTCAACTTCCAATTCAAATATCTCCGTTAAATTTACCTGGAAGAAGTAAGCTGACTAACATTAAAGTTTTAATTTCATTTAATTCAAACTAATCTCATTCTAATTTTTTTAAAATGAAAATTATTTTTTTATTATTATTCTTTTTGAAAGAATGATGCTGTTGAGATAGCTAATGGGATACTTTTTGGGAATTAACCCGAAATATTTTGATAAAATTTTTTTATTTTTATTATTTTGACCTAAATTGTATTGGGTATAATTTGAGCAAAACTCAATTTCATTTCTTTGATTCCAAGTATAGTTATTTATCTTTTTATTCTAAATAAAGTTTTAATCATATCGACAATTTGAAATAATAAAACGAAAAAAAGAATAAAACAGAGATGCGTCGTTAAATATCCATTTTGAAATTAAATATAATTATCAAAAATAAAAAGAATCTTGTAATTATCAAAAATCTTGTACCTAAATGGACATGATTCACCTACACTGGTGTGACATTTCAAAGACGTACAAGAGCGAAAAAGGATTGGGTTAACAAACGAATTTGAAATTGAACTTGCTTAATACGAATTTTGCTAAGAAAAGAATACATTTTAAGGTGAAACAACGTATGACAAAAAATGTGTTCTTTTTTATCTAAATCTAGTCTGACTTTTGATCGAATTTAATTTAATTATGAAAAAATACTTTTAAATAAAATAGATTAAAATTTAATTAGCTTTATTTTTAAGAATTTTTATTTAAATAGAAAATAATTAATTTAAATTTTAAAAAATAAAAAAAAAGTTAAATTTTAATATGTATATGTATGAAAGGCAATTGCTATTTTTAAATTGTTTCTTTTATTGTATAAAGACCAGTCTAATTGAGATTTACTACTGAATGGTTACACAGTTATGGTAAAAAGGATCAAATTGTAATTTTTCACTTAAAAAGTGCAAATAATTTTTGTTACTTGATACGTTGAAATCAATTTTAAAGTCACCAAAGACGAATAGGTTTTCATTGCTGCTGAAAATTTTAAAATGTATTTTTTATTATTTTAAAGACATATCTGTTACAGTAAAATTCTATAACACGTAAATCTGTAAATTAAGTCGCTATAAATTAAGTAAATATCAAAAATAAATATGAAAAATGTTTTATTTTTACTAGTAATTTTTTTAATTCAATTTTCGATAAGTAATTATGTAGAACATTTTTTATTGTTTCAGTAAGTAACTGAAACTAATTTCAGTAGTATTCTAAAACTTTACAATTAATTTTCTTAATTTATAATTTGAAAAATAAAAAATGAATTTATCAATAGTTTTGGTAGTTTTGGTAGTTCAGTAAATTTACAAATTTACGTGTTTTAGAAAACTAGTTTTTTGAAATTCAATCTAAATATATAGATTTTTGGTTAATTAACCTTACCTAACCTGATCATAAAAACTACATATTATGATTTAAATTGTTTAAAAAATCTTATACAGAATCGTTATCCACATAAAAAAATTTACATTTCACTGACATTAGTCGTATTAAATTTTAAAATTTAAAGGTATTAATTTTTAGTATATTTTTACTTTATTTGAAAATAAAATGAACAAAATTAACTAAAACATATAGGTAATCAAAATTAATTTATTTATTAATCAAATATAAATTAGGTAACTATGGTAATAATTATAGAAAAAGTCTACTAGCTTGCTAATATTTCCAAACTCAGGCTTCCATCATAAATTATATCCACATAGAATACAATAAACAAGCAAATGAGTGCTACTTTGTTGAAGGACAGTATTGAAATTTTATCAAACGACTTTATCAAACGAAGTCCAGAACGAAAAGGAAAACTCTATAAAGGTAAAAATAGCTAGAAAAAAAGCTTTTTTAAATTTGATCACAAATTTTACAACTATAAAGTTTGTTTTCAGCTTCTTTGTCAAAATTATCAGAAAGCCTATTAGGTTTTAAATTATTCTCGAGTCAGAATAATTATTACATTAAAATTGATTAATAAAATTCATCATTTATTTTTTAATTATTTTTAAGGAAATATATTTTCCAATGGTTCAGTTCCTACAATACCATCTAAATTTTTTACCGTTGTCACTGATAATAGCGATAGCAAAGGTTTTCATAGAACATCAAAACGTTTTCAATATAATTTTGTAATATAATATAATAACTAAGCTATTTAAGAACTAAATTAAGATAATTTTACCTAAAGACAGAAACACCAGGTCCAGGTTCTTACATGTCTATTGAAGATGCTCGAAAAAAATTAAAAAAAACCTCTGACTCAGCCAAAGGCTATGGCGGATTTGCGTCAAGCTCAAGTCGTGACGAAATCAAATTGAATCCGATGATAACTCCTGGTGCTGGTTCCTATGAAACAATGGTCAACAATCGCAAGGATTTTTCAAATTCTTATACAAGCTCATTTCATAGGCCAATAGCTCAAAAAGTCGAAAAGCCTGATTTCAAACCAGCGCCAAATATTTATGACATTTCAAAATCGTCCAAACATAAGTTTAAAAGCAACAATGTTCACGCCGATTCGGCATTCAAATCTCAAACAAAAAGAGAGTTTATGAACATAGATAAGACAATACCAGGTCCGAATACGTACAATGTAAACGATAGCCTTAAGCATGACAATCCCAAAGTAATTGTGTCCAGTTTTAAATCAAGCTCCAATAGAGCTAGTTTTACGCCTTTTAATAATAATCCAGGTCCAGGTGAATATGATCTAGATGAACCACATTTGGACAACATAAATCGTCAATTGTTTCCGTAGGATATTTTTTTTAACAAATATTTTCAAATATTTTAAAATTAATAATTTAAATATTCAAAAGACGAAGACACTATTTGGCAATATCAGCTCCAGCTGTTCCAATGCCTACTGAGCTTCCGTTGCCAGGTCCTGGTGCCTACAATGTACGTGATTTTAAAGAGCCTGAAAAGCGATACATGAGCTCAGCTGTTTTTGTTTCGTCGACCAGTCGATGGTTTGGTCAAATCAATCCAAATATACCTGGACCAGCCAATTATTCACCCGAAAAGCAAATCAAGCAATCATTTTTGTACAATGTGGGTAAAAAATGGGTCTAAACAATTGTCTCAAAATTTCTAAAAAAAAGATAAAATTAAAGAAATTCAAATCAAAAATAAAAAAAAAATTATTTTACTTGAATATTTTTAGTTTAATTTATGATTTATCTTTTTTTTTTATTTATTTTTAATAATAATAATTATAATAATTGAGTCTCAAATTTCCATAGTTACATTAATTAATAAAGCGAAAATATTTTCATATTAGAAATAATTTTTTTTTAATTAAAGACCAAACTACCAAATCATCATAATCAGATCAAATCAATGCCTAAAACCTTTGTCATTTTCAATTTAGTTAAAATTTAAATATTCATTATTATTCAAATACTATTTATATTGTATTATTATTTAGATTAAATTTTATGCAAATTCATAAAATTAATTCTTCTTTATCTTGTTGAATTTCTCTTTTAAAGATATATTTTCGAAATTAATTTAATATTTTTCATCCAAATTGGTAATTAAATTTGAGTGACAAATGTTTGCCAGAAGACATTTTTTTCTATCAATCATTTACATTAACCCTAAAGGGATATATTATTTTGATAAAATAAATGGGCTATATGAATCAATAAAGCAAATCGAACCATATTCTTTACCAACATAGCAATACTGAACTTTAGTAGGGTTTAAAATGCACTATTTATTTTTTATAAATTTATTTATAAATTCTAAACTAAGCAACATTCATTGCTTTAGTTTATATAATTTACCAATATAGCGTTTTCTTTTTTTTCTTTTTCTAAATAAAAAAAATTCATATCATTACATACCCCACCAAAAATTCTAATGGCACTGCGCCGAGGACATAATCTATTTAAAACCATTTTACTCCAAAATAAGATAAATGTGTGTGCCAGTGTACTAGTGACACGCAATTATTTAAACACAAATATTGAAGGAATAAAAGCTCTGAATCCGAACAAATACGACAAAATTGTTAAAACCAAATTGCATATTGATGGTTCACCAAATGAAGTTACAAGTCGTCCACAATTTGTACAAATATTTGATTCAGCTGAACAAGCTGTTCAAGACATAAAGGCCAATTCGACTTTATTGGTTGGTGGATTTGGCGTTTGTGGCATACCAGAAACTTTAATAAACGCCTTAGCCAAACGTTCAGAGGTCAATGGTTTGAGTGTAGTGAGTAACAACGCTGGTCTGGACAATGTTGGTCTAGGAGTACTTTTACAAACTAAACAAATAAAGCGTATGATTTCATCTTATGTTGGCGAAAACAAAGAATTCGAGCGACAATATTTGTCTGGTGAATTGGAAGTTCAACTGATACCGCAGGGAACTTTGGCCGAAAAATGCCGAGCTGGTGGAGCTGGTATTCCGGCATTTTATACTCCAACTGGAGTCAATACACTCATACATGAAGGTGGTCAGCCCATAAAATATGATCCAGTTGACAAATCTGTTGAAATTCCAAGTGAAACAAAAGAGTCACGCATTTTCAAAGGTATGAATTATGTTCTCGAAGAATCGATCACTGGCGATTATGCACTAATAAAAGCATGGAAAGCTGACAAAGCCGGAAATATTATATTCAGAAAAACAGCTAACAATTTTAATGAACCAATGGCCAAAGCTGGCAATATAACAATTGCCGAAGTAGAGGAAATAGTCGAAATAGGTGAACTAGATCCTAATTTTATCCATTTGCCAGGTATATATGTAGATAGAATTGTAAAAAGTAGCATAGGTGAGAAAAGAATTGAGAAAAAAGTCTTAAAAAAAGAACCAGCTGCATTGGATAAAGTTAAAAAAGGAGATTCTATACGTGAAAAAATAGCTC
The DNA here is from genome assembly GCA_016802295.1 of Brachionus rotundiformis. Lineage (NCBI taxonomy): Eukaryota > Metazoa > Rotifera > Eurotatoria > Ploima > Brachionidae > Brachionus > Brachionus rotundiformis. The sequence goes on from JAESIW010000090.1 coordinate 17,199, forward strand.
GTCGTGCTGCCATTGAGTTTAAAAATGGAATGTATGCAAATCTTGGCATTGGTATGCCAATGTTGGCTGCCAGCTATATTCCAGAAGGTACGCATGTAGTCTTACAAAGTGAAAATGGTTTACTTGGTTTAGGTCCATATCCAACAGAAGGTGAAGTTGATGCTGATTTGATAAATGCTGGAAAAGAGACAGTAACTATTTCGCCAGGTGGTGCGTTTTTTTCCAGTTCTGAATCCTTTGCCATGATCAGAGGGTTAGTTCTAAATTTAAATACTACCTCTATTCATATTTTGATTTTTTTATTTATTTATTTATTTATTCTAGAGGACATGTTCATTTGACTATGTTAGGTGCTATGCAAGTGTCAAAAAATGGAGATTTAGCTAACTGGATGATTCCAGTAAGTGTTTAATTACTTGAAATAGATTAGTCTATAAAAATGTAAATAATAATTAAATATATTCATTAACTTTTTTTTTAATTTTAAGGGTAAAATGGTAAAAGGAATGGGTGGTGCTATGGATTTGGTTGGTAGTGGTAGAAGTAGAGTTGTTGTTTTGATGGAGCATGCAGCTAAAAATGGTGATCACAAGATTTTGAATGAATGCACTTTGCCATTGACTGGTTCAAGATGCGTTGATTTGATAATTACTGAAAAATGTGTCTTTGAAGTGGACAAAGAAGAGGGACTAACATTGATTGAAATCGCCGAAGGTGTCGAAATACCTGATATTCTCAATTCGACTGGTTGTGAGTTTAAGATATCTGAAAATTTGAAGCCAATGATTCAGGCTTAGGCAGCTATTTTTTTGTGTTTTTATTTTTCCATTAAGAAAAGAAGTTAAAAAAATTTTAAACCTATTTTGTTAATAAAATTTTCATAATTTTATATAATCATCTAAGCTAGTGTTAATGGCCACATCATAATGGTCATTTGCTTTTAAACAACTATTTTCAGTTTTTTTTTTGTATTTTATTTATATTGTTTATCTAATTGAATTTTTTGAATGAAGAATGAGTCTAACAGTTGATATTTATCATTCCAAGTCGCTGAAACATTTGTTCAATGTAAAAGTCAATAATTCGGATTCAATTAGTCATGTGAAAAAAGAAATTCATTCCCAAAGTCAGCTTAAAATTTATTAAATATTATTTAAAAAAATTCTAAATTATTTATCTTTTTGAAAGAATCGAAATTGTATCCGGATAGACAAATGCTCAAGTCAGATCCAGGTATTTTTAAAAAATTAAACCATCAAAATGTAAATAAATAAAGGTAAAAAATTATATGTTCATCTAAGTTGGAAAAGCGTTAAAAGATAGTGAAAAATTGGTTGATTTAATAAAAGATTCAAATTCAGGAAATGTAAAATTGTATCTGAAAGACCTTGGTCCACAAGTAGGTTGGACAACAGTATTTTTGACCGAATATGCTGGTCCATTGTTCATCTATTTAATATTCTATTTGAGACCAAGTTTTATCTACAACAATTCGTCTGCCAAATACCAATATGTTACACATTTGGCATGTGCTTGTTGGGTGTTTCATTACGCAAAGCGTTTGCTAGAAACTGTTTTTGTTCATCGATTTTCTCATGCAACAATGCCAATTAGAAATATATTCAAAAATTCATTTTATTATTGGGGTTTTGCTGCTTATGTAGCCTACTACAATAATCATCCATTGTATACACCACCAATGTTTGGTAACTTACAAGTCTACATTGGATTATTTGGATTTTTATTTAACGAGTTGGGAAATTTTTCTATTCATTTGGCTTTAAGAGACCTACGACCTGCAGGCAGCAAAGCAAGAAAAATTCCTCTAGCCACTTCCAACCCATTCACAGTACTATTTAATTTGGTCTCGTGTCCCAATTATACATACGAGATTGGATCATGGATTTTTTTCACTGTAATGACACAATCGCTTCCAGCTGCTTTGTTCACTATGGCCGGAGCGTATCAAATGATTGTTTGGGCTTTGGGAAAGCATCGAAATTATCGAAAAGAATTCGAAAAATATCCAAGATCAAGACGAGCCATAATTCCATTCTTTCTTTAAGGATAAAAACAAAAGAGATTATTTTTAACAAAGTTTTATTTTAGACAATGAAATTAAAGATTAATTAAAGTTAATTTAAACTTTGAATTTTTTTGTTTTGAATATCAATAAATAATCAAAATAAAACACCATTTCAAATTTATTCATAAAATAAATTTTTAACTAAAAATCTTTTAATTGTTGATAATTATACTTAGAATGAAAGAAATGAAATTAAGTTTAGCTCAAATTTGAGCAAAGTAAAATTTTTGATCAAATTTCAGGCGCTCAATCTTGCTCAAACATTTTTAGATGCGCAATTAAATTTCATCGCTGATTTTTTATTCTTTTAACATTTCAGAGCTTTATTTTCAAACTTTTGAAAAAAAAGGATTGTAATTTCTAAAAATGCAATGAAATTTAATTGCGCATCTAAAAATGTTTGAGCAAGATTGAGCGCCTGAAATTTGATCAAAAATTTTACTTTGCTCAAATTTAACACAATAAAATTTAAGTCAAAATAATAAATATAAAAAATTTTTATTAAAATGTTTCGGGTTAATTCCATATAATTAATTCATAAATTAAAGCAGCTTTTTACTAATTTGTGATACTTTTTTGTAAAGGATGCTAATTGTAATCAAAATTAAATTTGTGGTTTAGTTTACTATTTTGATGGTAAATAATATGCTATTGTTTGATTACTGAACAAAGGTCTATTAAAAATGCCATAGAATTTGATTCAAAATTAAAAATTAAAACTTATAGATACTAAGGTAATATTTGGAAAGAAAAATAATTTTATCTTATGAAACAAAAACAATTAAATTAATAAAATCAAATAACTTTATAAAATAAGGTTATATTTCTTTAAGATATGTAAACCGTATTCTCTCGTTCGACTATGCTGCACTATACTTTGGTGAGATGTACTTTGGTGCATGGTCCAGAAGCTGGTCGCTTAGGTTATGGTGCAGCATTAATCAAACGAGGGTACACGGTAAATTCTAAAATTTTACTCTCTAATGATAAACTAAATTTTTAAATAAATGCCATTAATTTATTTGATTTTTTGTTTTTGAATTCTTTTAAATCTTTAATAATTGATGATGATTATCTAAACACAAATGATAAATTTCTCTAGCATTTTATCAAAAAGTAAAATTATCCACATTATAAAATTCATTTATGTTTATTTTTTTAAATATTTTCATAGTCTATCTAATTTAAAATTAAAATATTTAAAATAGACTCTTTATTACGCATTTAATAATTATTTTTAGATACTTGCCAAAAATTTTTTAAAAAATTTTAAACTATTTTATATTAATATTTTTTAGAGATTAAAATCTAAATTCTTATTTATTTGATTTAAAAATATTTGATGCAAGTAAACAGCCATTTACTTTTCATCACAATTTTAAAAAAAATAAAAAATCTAATCTTAAAATTGTTCCATTATTTATGTTAAGAATCTAGTTCTTGATAATTCTTTATTTAAATATTATTTTTACTAAATTAAAAAATATATTCATTTTGAATATTATTTTAGTTCTAATTTCAAAAGGACTTTTTCAGTTAAAGAGAGATTTTTTATGTTTAAATCAACTCTTAAGATGTTATTAATTAAATTTTTTTTTACCAGAAAATCTTAGTTATTACCAAACTACAACAGATTGAGTTATTAACCTGAAAATTTATATTAATAAATTAAATTTTAAAAAATAAGTTGTAATTTTTATCAAAAAAAGTCTAACTAATAAAATTTAATAACAAATTGTCTTAGAAAATTTTTCATCCTTTAGCTATCTCAACAGCATCATTCATTCACACCTAATAATAAGAAAAAATTATTATTAATATTAAAAGCGTAAAATTATTTTTTATTTAAAAAATTAGAATGAGATTAGTTTGTTTTATTAAATGAAAATAAAAACTTAATGCTAGACAACTTACTTCTTCCAGATAAATTTAAAGGAGAAATTAAAACTGGAAGGTCAGCAAGAATATTATTTAAATTATGTGTAGCTGGTAAATTTGTTGAGGTAACCAATTGATTCCGTTCTTTGCTCCGTTCTTTTGCCAATTGGGCTCGTTCCTGAGCCAGTTGAGCTCGTTCTTGTTGCATATAGGCTCGCTCTTGGCTCAGTTCTTTTGCCAATTGGGCTCGTTCTTGGCTACGTTCTTTTGCCAATTGGGCTCGTTCCTGAGCCAGTTGAGCTCGTTCTTGTTGCATATAGGCTCGCTCTTGGCTCAGTTCTTTTGCCAATTGGACTCGTTCCAGAGCCAGTTGAGCTCGTTCTTGTTGCATATAGGCTCGCTCTTGGCTCAGTTCTTTTGCCAATTGGGCTCGTTCTTGGCTACGTTCTTTTGCCAATTGGGCTCGTTCCTGAGCCAGTTGAGCTCGTTCTTGTTGCATATAGGCTCGCTCTTGGCTCAGTTCTTTTGCCAATTGGGCTCGTTCTTGGCTACGTTCTTTTGCCAATTCGGCTCCTTCTTCACCATGTTCATCATGTCCAAGATATACTTTATGGGATCGTTCAGCAAGATTTTTGGTCAGTTTTAACTTTTTTTTGTACTTATTTTTCTGCTTTATGATAGTACTTAAGTTTCTATTCATTTCTGTAAGCTAGTAGTATTGAATTTTAGTTTCTAAATGGATTTCTTTCTTTTAATATATATTTTTTCTTACAAATTTTGAATCTCCATCAAACTTAATTATATCGAGTAAATTTTATGGTCATATTTTTTGTCTTATTTTCAAAATAAAAATATTTTTGTGGAAAAGCTAGTTATCAAAAAATAAAATATACACATCATTTAATTAATCAATGCTTTTTTTATATTTTGAAGGAAAAAAACAAATACATTAAAATCTTGATTTAATTTTAAAATATTTGGTGCAGGTAAACAGCCATTTCCTTTTCATCACAATTTTTTAAAAATAAAAAATCTAATCCAAAAATTAAAATGTTTCATTATTTATTTATAGAATCTAGTTCTTCATAATTCTTTTTTTAAATATTATTATTCAAATCAATTTTTCACTTTAACCAAGATTATTATGAATAATTTTAGCATATGTCAAATAATTTAATCACCTACGTAGAGATGATTCACAATTTTGAATAAAAATCACGCTCTACTATTATGCACAAACCACCAAGAGAAACCCTAATAAGAAAAAAAATTTAATTTAGTTTGATAATTAATTTCTATAAAGAAGTATGTCGAAAATTCTGCATCAATCAAAATAAGAGGAGTGCAGTTTTAAAATTAATTTTTTATATTACGAAAGAATTTAAAAGTTTTTAATAAACTAAACTTGTATGAATCATTTTCTGTTGAGAATTTACTTAAATACCAAAGATTTTTCTCTAGCTAATTTAAAAAGTTAAAACAAAAAATAAAAATATAAAACAAAATAAGAATGAAGCTTTTTAAAAGCAACAGGCACGGATCTCTTGAAATAAAGCTAACAAAGAGAGTTATATTTTTGTGGAGCGTGCCAGCAAATGGTCACCTAAATCCAACATTGTGCTATGCTAATGAGCTTATTAAAGCTTTGCCAGACATGAACTGTTCCAAGCTTGTTTTTTACTCAGGCAAATCATTCAAAGACCTAATTCTAAATTTGCCTAACAACAGAGGTAAAGACTTGATCGAGTTCCGCGACTATGAACTGGAAAAAAACACTGGCACTGAAAATCTTCTCAAACTAATGATGAATTTCAACACTAAGCCTGGAACTTTGTTTCGAGTTTTTCAGTGTTACGAAAATTCAATTAAACTTGGTGCCAAACATTTATTCAAGCGTTTAATACAAGATATGCACAATGACCAACCAGTGCTAATTTTGTATGACCAAGCTTTATTTTTTCCAAAAATAGCATGCGAATTGTACAGCAAGAAATACCACTGTCCAAAGCCATTGCATGTTTCCTACGTAACTACATTTATGTGTGCACGAGGCATCTATCCGTACTGGAGTGATTTGGAAAAAATGGGCCTATTGGGCAGTAATTTGAATTCGCGACAAAAAATGAGAACTTTTCTAACACTTGCCAATGATTTCTTTCACTATTTGTTTACCTATTACAAGACATTGTGGTGGGATTTGGAATTTTCTTTTCTGGATTTGGTTCTTAGATGTGAAATGCCATTGAGTCAAGTGCAAATGATCGATCAGAATATGAATTTGGTTTTTGTTATGCCAGAAGTTCAGCCAAGATTGGAATACTTTCAAAATAAAGAAAATATAAAATTTGTTGGACCATCAGTGGACGAAACAGTGCGTTCCAATATAAGTAAAAAAAAACTGGACATGGACAAATATATTGAGAGGATAGAGGAGTTTTTGGCTGCTAATTTGATCAATAACAATGGAGTTAAGTCAACATTTATGCGATGTGAATCGACAGGTGACAATTTCAAGAAATATCACAAGCCAATTATCTATGTATCCATGGGCACTGTATTCAACAATGAAAATTCTCATTTGTTTAGAACTTTGATTGAGGGATGTAAAAAGTTTAGAGATAATTACGCAATTATTATATCTACAGGTGATGAAAAAACTTATGAAAAATATGCTGACTTATACACAAATGATAACATACTTTTGATACCACATACACCACAAGTTGAAATATTAAAACGAGCACATTTGTTTATTACTCATGCAGGAATGAATTCAGTATCAGAGGCGATGAACTATGGCGTGCCAATAATATGCATACCACTAAGTGGTGATCAGCCATTTGTTGCATGGCGAGTTGCCGATGAACTCGGCATGGGTATAAGACTACAACCAGATGAATCACTTACAGTTGAAAAAGTTGTTTCCACTGTGAGTAAAATACTAACCAATTCTTCTTATCGTTTGAAAGCACAAAGTTTGTCCAAATTGTCCCAAAACTACGCTGGACATAAAACTGCAGTAGATTTTACCATTCAAGCTTTACGTGACCATGAATCCAAAATGCTCATCTAAACTCAATGACAAAACCAAGAAAAAAAAACAAAAAATTTTATATAAAAGCATAAAATTTAGGTCTTTGATTTTTTTAAATTTTAATTTTAATGATTAGACCAGTGGTATTTTTTTTATATCTATTTAATTTAATTTATTGCAAAAAATATACAAACTTTCTTTTGTTGAATAAATTTTTGTTAAAAAAAGCAAAATTTTACGCTTATCTGTATAAAATGTTTAAATTAATTTTGTTATCAATTAGGCTGATAAGATTCTAATATAGTCGAAAAAAATTGTGTTTAATTGAATAAATTTTTTCAAGATCTATATCTAAGTCTATTAATTCAATTAACCAGCTAAAAAAAAAAATTTTACTTATATATGCATCATTTTTTGGAAAATGTCTTTTTATTGTCTATGTATATCGAAATAAAAGAAAATAAAAAACAAAAATTGTAAGTTCAAAATTTAAATTAATTTTTTTTAAATGTTTTATATTTCGTTTCTTTTTTTTTAATTTAATAATTTATCTAAAATATTATTAAAAATTAAGAAAATATTATCAATATTGATTTTTTAGATAAAAATCTATTTTATATTTTTTTCTAATAATTTAAATGAAAGATTTTCAAGGCTATTTTATTTAACTTTATTCTTTGAAATTAAACTTTTTTTAAACGTAATTGTTAAAGTAAGCTTTAAAATTATTTTTAAGAAGATTTCTTTTCTTTCTTTTTCTAATTCAATTAATATTAATATTTTTAAAATATTATAATAAATTTAGAGGTGAATAAAATTAAAAATTTTTTTTTGAACAGTCTTGAATTGTAAGATTCCTAATACTTTTGGTCCTTTTCATCAGATTATAATTAGAGTATTATTAAATATCAAAATTGCTTTAGCATAAAAGATCACTTTTGAGTAATGTTCTTGCACTTATAATTAATTTAAGATGGAGAAGAAAAGATAAACAATCCTAAATTTATTTAATTTTATAGATTATTTTAATTAAACATTTGATTAGCAAAATTCAAAACATTTAAACATTTTGGATTAATATTCTAATATTCATAAAGTTTTAATTTATGATGAGAAGACATTTATATGCTGAAAAAGCATATTCTAAAATATATTTATTGTTCAGTTAAATTTTAAAAAAAAAATCAACATAGATGACTCCTATCGCAATTAACAATAATTTTCTTCATATAAATTTTAAAACTTGAGAACTCTAAGGCTATTTTTTGGAAGCCGGAAAATTACAAAATTTGCCAAATATGAATTAAATAAATGCTTTTCAAATATATTACGTCAATGTATTGATTATTCTTAATTACTATTTAATTTATGTAACTGTATGTTTGTAATAAGCCATAAACATTTTTTTTGTTGTTTTTAAAGCATACAAAGGTTTAATAATTTTGGTCTAGTTTTCTTTTCTAATTTTTTGGGATATAAATAAAGAATGAATTTTAATTTAAAATTTATTTGTAAATTTTTCTTTAATTTAATGTTCAAAAAAATACAAAATTTAATTAACTGTTAGAAAAATAATTTACCATTCGTATTTAAAATTGTTTAATTATCTAAAATAAAATTTATTTGTTGAAAATTTTTTAGAAATTAATTTTATAAATTTAATTAGAACTTGTATTTTGGACAAGTCAATTAATTTATTTTCCCATGAATAAAGATAGCCTAATTTGTTTTTTTGTTGGAAAAACAATAAATTTATTTCTCTTTTAAATTTTGGAGAGTATTAACATATAAAAATAATACAAAATGGATTTATTAAAGCATTTTTTTAAACATATTCACGAGACCAATTAAATATTATACTAACTAATCAATGTAATAAATAAAAATCAAAAAAAATTGAACAATCTATCTTTTTTTCTATTGTATTTCAAAGAGCATTTAATAAAAATCTAAATTAATACTTAGGTGTAAAAATAATACTTCCCATTCCGCACACTTCACTTCAACTCTTATAAAAATCCCTAATCGACTTAGATTTTTGTTTAAATTTCTCTTTTTAAGTATAATTAAGATTATTACTTAGTAATTTTTTATTATCATTGTTTTTTTTTTTTAATTTTAATTTTATTTTAAATATCATTTTAATTTTAAAAAAATAATTTAATACAAAACAGAAAAGAATTGAATTGTTCAAATGAAATTAAATTAAATCAATGTTGGTTGTTAAAAATAAGATTCATAAATTAATTAAGTTTCCTCTGAATCTATTTTAATTAATTTTTTGAATAGGAATAGGAATTGAATTAAAATTTCTTAATCATTTTTTTCTTTAATCTAAGAATCGAAAATATTTAGTGTTTAATTTATTTTGTCTGAATATTTGCCAGTCCTAATTGAATAAAAAAATCTTTTGTTTTGAATTTTTTTTACTTTTACCAAATAAATTCACATATGTTTTAACATATTCTATCAGATTTATATTAGACTAATGATTTTAAAAAGTTTTTTTTTTATTTGTTTATTTATTTAATAATTAATGGGAAAAAAACAATATATATTTACTAAAGATATTTTTGAAGATTATCTTGTAAATGAAATTCAAATTTTGGATTCTGATTTTTGTTGTCCCAATGCCTGATTTAACAAATTGTGGTTATCCGCATGTTACGTAAATTATTATCTTGTTTTGATCCAGAAAAATATGCAACAAAAATCTACAATATATTTAAAAACGATTTTGAGCCTAATCACAAAAACTGGATCAAATAGCTACCAAGACTTGTTCAGATTAGATTTTTTTGTTTGAATTTTTTTATAAATTATAATCAGCATAAGATAAAAAGAAATAATTTACGAGTGAATATTTTGATATAGAAAATTTGACTTAAAAAGAATAGTGACATTTAATGAAATGATATATTTGGTAAGAGATTGAATAGAAATTAAACGAAAATAACAGGAACTAGTGTGTAAGAGATCACGAACATATGGATTGATTTTAAATGTGACATTTAGTTTCTCTAAAAGATATTAATAATTTCAAATAGATTTTTAATAGAATTGAAACAAAAGAGGATTGGTTTCGTATGACGCGAAAACTAAGATAATTACAAAAGAAGAATTAGTAATGATAGTGGTGGTGGTGATGGTGGTTGTGTTAGTTGTGGTAGTAATAGTAATAGTAGTAGTAATGAAGCGCACACACACACACAAACATTCTTTAATTAATTTTTAATTCCTGGTATTTGTGGATATATACGATTGTAGGAGCTATTGTTAGCTCGCTGAATTGAAATTCAATTCTTTTTTATAATCAAAAAGAGAAATAGAAATGGATTATCTAATCTTCAAAGGAAGGCATTTCTTTTTTTATTATTATTATTATCTTATTTATTAAAACAATCTAAGCATTTTAGTCCTTGTAAAATTTTTTATATGTTTCACTAGGAATCATTTATTAGAAAAAAATATAAAAAATAAAAGAAAGAAAAAAAAAGCTTTAGCAAACAATTGCTCTATTTGTTTAATTATATAGACTCGAAATTTTATTAATAAAATAGAATTCTTAAAAATGGTCTTTATGGCTTTGTTTAGTAGAGTTTTATTTTTCGAGTCATTGCTTTTTGTTTGCCAATTAGCAAAGTAAGTAAGTCAATTAAATTTGGTCATTTGTTTTGTTTATGTTCATTCGTAGTATGGCAACATCAGTAAAAAGAAAAAAAGAAAAAAAAAGAGATAAGAAATGACCACGGAGTGACATAGTTGACACGTACAATGAACACAATGGCCGAACGACCCCCTCCCGTCGGCCACTGACCAAATATTCCATTTATAATCAAGTGTCGTCGATTTAACTAACTAACTAACTAAATAAGTTATTGAATTAAACAATAAAAAATAAATTCTTGACATATATGTTGACAACAAATTCTTAGGAAAATATATCCAGCTATTTAATAATTACTCAGACCGAAGGATGTTTGTTCTAGTCTATATTTGACATTTTGTACATAAAGTTAATTTTTGATCTATCTTGATATTCATGTTTTTTAATATAACATAGATATATTTGTATATTTTTAGTTTTTTTTTTTATTAATTTTTATTATATTAATAATATTAATAGTATTACTAGTATTATATTAATATATTTAATTATTTTGCTTATTCTGTTTTCCTGCTATGAGCTTTTGATTTTTTAGAAACTGATGGTCTCCTTGGGCGGTCTGATAGTTGGCCCATACTTTTATATTATCAAGAGATTAGGAAATAGTGTGAGTAAAGCTCTTTGGCTAGATCGGTCACTTAGTTAGATGCGAATGGCTTAGCAAATTTAATTATTGGTTCGAATGATGACTAAACTACTGAGCTGGATATAGAGTAAGAAAGAGAGAGAGAGAGAGGTCCGGATTAGTGCACATATCTTGGCAGATATTAAGATAGATAGGACAGATTAAATTACAGAAAAATATGCAAATGTTTGCTTAAATCTATCGATTTCATTCGTGTCAAAGTGTAAACGAGTCACAACAACAACAGCGACAAACAAAACTAAAAAAGATAATTAAAGACGCTTTTCTCCAATGTTCAAAGCTACCACTTGACCACTTTACCACTTGGCGCTTCTTTCGTTTTGAATTAGTGTCAAATTTCAATTATTTAGAGCACATTCTCAAATACTTTGCACACTCACTAACTAAATAACTTACTAATTCATTTATTCATTTATTTTCAAAAAATACATTCACTCACTTAGTCACTCATACACCACAGCTAGCTAGGCAGCCAGGCCAGTTAATCTTAAGAAAAACAAAAACAAAATAAAAATAATAATAATAATAATAATAATAATATTCCCGTAAGGGATTTATATATTTTATATTTTTAAATATTTAAATGTTTTATATATTTCAACAATTTTATTTTTATAGACTATAAATCTGTTTTTAATAGCAGCTTTGTTTAATTTTAGACTAATTGATTTACGGATCCGATCAGTCAGTCAATTGTTAAATTACTTAGTAACCCTGACTAATTAAAACAAAATGTATATATTTATAAAGGCCAAGATTAGCTCGTCCATCTGCACTTGGTAATTGTAAATATTCCTAAATTCAATTAGTGTATAATAAAAGTGATAATAATTTTAATAAAATAGATTAGTAGAACTTTTTTTTGTTTCAATTTACTACTAGATAGAAAAATATGATAAAAAATAATTTAATAAATAAAAAATTAATTCAATATAAGAATAGATTTCAAGTGTTCAAGAATGTATTGAGTTTAGAGTTAATAAAAAAAATTAAAAATTAATAAATGAATGAATGAAATGTTAAGAGAAGTACATTGATTTTGTTAGATGATGAGATGGACTATACACGTCAATAAAGTGACGAATCTTTTGTACTATTTTCTTACTTGAGCTAATTTCAATTTCAAGTATTTAGACTAGAATCTGAAATTAATATTTATTTATAATATACTTAATTTAAATTCATTAAATATTTAGGATTAATTGCATTCGCTAACTTAAACTAGTTATTAAAGCAAAGAATAATTTTAATATATATTTTTTTAATATATTTTTGTTCAAATTTTGAATTAAATTATCGTGGACATTTGGACATTTAGTTTAATAATTGACTTAATATTAAGAATTAAGTCTAATATTTGATATTTGATGAATCAAATCAGATAGGAGATGGTACAATAGGACTTTTAATAAGCTTGATTAAGCAAAACAATATCCAAGTCGAACAAATTGGGCAAACATATTGAATAAGAGCGTGTCTATTTACTTAATAGACATAATATTCTATCATTGTATTCTTATCTCAAATATCATAAATACTATTTAAGCATTAAATTCGTTGATTTTGACTAAAATTAGTTAATGAGTTATTTATTTCTTCTTGTTGTTTACTATGCATTAAAATAATATCTATACACACATATGTATAATTTTGACTTTGTATGACAATCATTTCATTTTATGCTTAGATTAAATAATCAACAAAAAAAAGTAAAATAAAATAAAAAATCTTCTATCTTAAGTATGAAAAATTATATACTTGTATTAATAGAAAATGATACTATAAATAAAATTTTTTTAATTTTTTATTACTTGATATAAATAGTTTTTATCTTTTCATTTTTTTTTCAATTTTAATTTTTATTCTCATTTACTAAACTTTATAGGCATAAGTGATGTAGGGCGATTTTAGCCGAGACGAATTAAATTTAAAAGTCTCAAGTAGCGGAAGTCAAAACATAATAATAATAATAATAATAATAATAAAAAAGTTTAAATTGACTTTAAGTATTTGATTAAGCTTTAAAATAAAAAATATAAATAAAAATAAAAACTAAACCATTTAAACAATTGTAGTGTATCTAAAATGAAAAAAAATTAGTAAAAATTTGAAATTAATTATTTTTTTGTTTTATTTAGAAAATTTTGTGTTATTATTTATAAAAAATGAAAGTAAAACGAAAAAGGAGAGAATATTTTAAAAATTAATTTATTACACTTGAATTCGGCGTTCTCTTTTAAGATCTTGAGTATTTTTTCATTGGGTTATATAAATCAAGATAACAAAGAATATTCAATCCCGGCTAATATTAGATACAAACATACATACATACATACATATTAAGTATATACTTAATACATATAATATATAATATATTATATATATATATTTATTTTTTAAATGATTATTTAAATAAATATCAAAACCAGATTTGTTTTTGGCTAAGGGTTTGCTCAAGTTATTTTCAGTCATATTTGTTTAAAAGATTCAGAGCGCTAGCTAGGCGATTGTTGATTCTTAAGCTAAGTTCAAATTTCGATATAACTGTATTGAAATTGGCATATCTGATAATAGACTAGGCATTTTCCAAGACACTTGATGATTCAACAATTATTAAAAAAAGCTCTCGTTCTAACCTGATTTTTGAATTAAAAAAAAAAAGAGAAAAAAAATATTTATTTTCTTTTAAATAAATAATTTTTATTTTTTAAACTTAATTAACTGTAAAAGCAATAAAGTGCATGCACACAGAAAAAACGAGAGAGAGAGAGAGAGAGAAGAGACAAGAGAAGAGAAAAAGAGAGGCAGAGAAAAATTATATTTTATTAAGTTTTAGATGGACAAGTGTAGATGTTTGTGTTTGGCAAATATTTTATTAGTCTCGTCTACACAGTGCATTGACATATATACTTGCGAAATATTTCGTGACATTGTCCAAGAAACCAAGATGTTTAAATTTTGAGTCATCAATCAAATCACAAATGACCAAATCTCTATTGTCCACTATTGAGCTTAGATAAAATGATGATAAATTAATATTAATAAAAATTTGATTTTATCGTTTAAGATAAAATTTTATACTAATAGATTTTTTTTTTAATTTTTTTGTTTTATCTTTTTTTCAAGTTTCATGTCATCAATTCGGCACTCGGCTCTCTAAGCTGCATATTAAATTACTAAATGACAAAATTAGAAAAAGACAAAGAAAGAAAGATAGAGAGAGAGGATTATTTAATTACTTAAAAGGCCTTTTAAAAAAACCCTACTCTGGCCACTGACCCACACTGGGATTTATTTGCTTGAATTTTAATTATATATTTTTTTTTGGTTTTATTAGAGTATCAAATTTAAATTGTTATCTGCATTAGTTTGTTTGTCCAGATTAACTTTATTAATTTTTTGCATAAATAAATTAAACTATTAGTAAAGGAAGGACAGATAGGTTGCTGGCTTGTTTTATTTTTTGGTTGATTTTATGATCGAGTTATAAAAAGCGCCGGTCATAATCAATTCAGCACAGCCTTTCATTATCATCAATTAAGCTATCAGTCTAACATGCAGAAAATTATTCATAGATAAAATTTAGGTTAAGATCGTTCAGGTTTAACAAATTTGATTTATTTCTTAGACGATTCGAAATTAAAAACAACAACAACAACAAAGGCTTAAAGTCACTCCGGTGAGTAGTGACTCATTCTAATTGCCTGTCCCTCCGTTGTCTATATTGTGTTATTTAAAAAAATGACATTTTGCTCTCTATTTAACTAGATAAATAAGATCAAATTAGATAAATAGAATACATTTTGTTTTGATTTAAGTTATATTTGTTTCCTCAGCTCAAAGATAAACCAAAATGAATTGCCATGTTTGATGGTAAACATTTGTCTAATTGAATGAATGGATATCAGACCAAAAAACATCTTTAGCCTATAATTTTTTAGTAAATTTGTGGTTATTATTAGGAAATCAAGATTTTTTAAAAAGCAGTTTATTTAATTAATGAATGAATAAATTAATTAATAGTTTATGAATGGCGGCGGCGGTGGCGTCGGCACTCTGGCCACCAAGCCGACTTTAAGTAATTAGAGATTCATCTGGTTATCATTGATTAGCTTTTGTTTATTTATTCATTATTCAATGTTCATATCAATCACTAAAATAATAAACATCTTTTTGTTCAGACCGTCTCGTTTTCACTAATATTGGTAAAAGAAAAATTGGAAAAGAATTGATTACTAAATTTTATTTCATCATTTTATATGATCAATACTTAGATTTTAAATTTGAAGCTTGTTTTCTTTGTTTCTAAATGTTGTTTACTTTACCCATAAACAAAAGAGATTAAAAATAAAAACTTAACAAGTGATGGACTTGAAAATTGGTGTAAGTTAAGCTGTGCAAAAGAAACAAAAATGGTACAAGACAGAAAAACTCCTAGTCATAGAACACTACTCAATTGACATGTAACTAGTCTAGTGGAAAGTTATTAGTTATTAGTACTAAGAAGATTAGATTGAGTTTAAATTTTTGCACATAAGCCTAAAATTAAGCAAGATCTTGTGAAATTAAAGGTCTTGGAAAAATTGTATAAAATTACCATCTTAAAAGTACTTTTTTTTTTAGTTGACAAAAAAATTCAAAATTTTTAAATAACTATTTCAATTCAAACGAATCATATAAATAATTAATTTTTTTTCCTTATATTAATAAATTAGTTAGCAGTATAGTACATGCTGTTTGGTTTAAATTTAGTTCAGAATAGGAAACCAGCCGGGTCAGTCTATAGACTTCCTTTCGGCTAGAAAATAATTGCATATTCAAAATAAATGAAAAAAATAATCTTTGTAGGCGAATTTTCTGCTCTCCATTTAGAAGAAAAAAGTATCAACTAGGCAATTGAAATTAGAAGTTGATCTGACCAAGGCTAAATGCAACAATTTTAATTTTAATACAAGATTGATGATAGCATCTGGTCAATTTTTTAGTCTTATGTATTGATTTAAGGGTATTTTAAGTGTTTTTTAGAAAATTCCTGTAATATTTGGGTTTTATTTCAAAGAAACGAAAATATAGAAAGGTGTTTATAATATACTCAGTAAAGATACATTTAGTTAAAGTAAAGTTAAAAAGCATTTGATACATATAAGAAAAGATATAATTTTATCACAATAATCACAACCTAAAAGCAACAACTAAACAACAACAACAACAACAACAACAAAACTTAACTAAAAGAAAAACATTTAAAACTTGGTTAGTTATTACCCCTAATCAAAAGGTCCATGAGCCATTTAATTATTTTTTCTAGTTGTGGCAATTTGTTGGTTATTAAATTTAAAAACACAAATAAATAAATAAAAATAAATAAATCATGATATTTTATAAAATTGAATGAAAGAAAACATATTTCTCTTACTTGGTAAAAAAAAAAAGAAAAAAAAGAAGATCCTTATGAGCTTTAATTAAAAGGTGATTTAGAAATCCTAGTAGTTGGCAAAAATTTTATTTTATTTTAATTAGTTTTCATTTTATTATCATTAATTTTATTAACTAACTAGTAGTAATATATTTAACTGATGACCATTTTATGTAATTGCTTTTTGACTTTAGGGACACACATCTTTTTGTATAAATTCAGATGGGATCAAAGTCAATTGAGCATCGAAATTTGAAGTGAAGCGATTAATGATAATCTGATATAAAACGATGGTCAGTCAGTTGTGCTTTTAATAAACGCTAGATTAAATTCTATACATAGAAGAAAAAAATAGAAATTAAAATAAAATGAGAAAATCTAATTAAAATTATCTTTGAGAACATAAAAATTGGTCATTTGATAAAATTTGGCAAATTTTAACTTTAAATTAGAAAATTTCAGCAAATATTTGATTCTAATTTTTAGGTTAAACATTTCAACAACAAAAACAACAACAAATTTTTTTTCTTATCTGCCAATTCCTAAGGTCAATTGTGCGCTAGAGGGTTAGAACTATTTTCGAATTAACTTGTCAATTCGTTTAGCCCCAAGTCACTGCAATTAATTAACTCATTCTATCCTCTCTCTCTCTCTCTCTCTCTCGTTTTCTCTCTTTTTCTTTTTCCATTTCTTTCTTTTATGTCAATCCATTTACGTGCTCTCATTTATTAAATAAGATATTAAAATTTGTTCCTCATCATTTCAATTCTGTGTCCATTTTTAGGTTAATTACTAGCCGGATCGTTTCGAATTTACGTAATCCCCCTTGTCTATTTACAATTGACAAATAGATGGTAAAGTTTAAGTCATTTTTTTTTTATTTATTTTATTATTTAGGTTTATGATTTTTGGTGTTTTTGATTTTCCAAGCAATTATTTTTTAATAAAATTAGTTTTTTTTTGTTTTTAAAAAAAATATATTAATTTAAAATTTTATCAGTAATGTTATAATGAGATATGAGATGATGAGCCCAAGCCATTACCCATTACAATTATACAATCGATATTGTTCAATATTTGCTTATTTATTTGGTGTATATTTACTGTATTTTTTCCTCTAATTATTATTGCATAACTTCAAGGATAATCAATAGTTATTTTTTTTGTATTTAGTTCTGATCTTTTTTAAGGCCCTAGTTTGGCAATCTATGTGATTTAGCCTCACTTTGATTGTTTATCAAACATTTATTTTTTCTATTTGATTGTTTTAATTAAAACGAAAAATAATCAAGCAATCGCTCAATCAAAAATATATAGGTTATAATAATTAGATTAAATTTTTTCAATTGTTTAATAAATAAATCGATGATTAGTTAGAAAGAAGATCTCTTTAAATTTAAAAATTTTATTTTGTTTTATTTATTGAGAAAAAAAATAGAATATGTCCACATTTATTGATTTATCTTTATTTATCGATTGTTGTACATAATATTAAAATATTTGGCTTATGTAATGGAAATACTTGAGTTTGGTTAATTGTTCGATTGTATGATAAGTAAATTAAGAGCAAATGGTTAAAAACAGCCCAGAGAGTAGTGAACACTAGAGTGTTGAACATCTGTCAGTAGTAATGATAGTGATCATAAGTATTTAGTAGCAGAAATGGTATAAAGTATGCGTTCAAAGGGTTAACTATTGAGTTAGCCTTGTTTTTTTTTTGTTTTCGTTTTATTTTCATATTAGTTCTATCTATTTATTATTTTGGAATAGAAACGAACCATAACAGTCATTAAATGCAATTAATTTAAGATAATAATAAAAAAAGCTATAAATGTAAAATAAATATCTATTTTGCATTTTTCTATTATAGAGCCAAACATCCAAACAGGACAGTGTGTACGCTCAAATACGTAGAGTAAAAATTGATCGTATGTGTATATGCATGGTAAGTGTGAACTTATATGTGTTGCTTAAGGTCACGTGACTTAGGAAATTTCAAATCTAGTAAATTGGCGGGTTGTGAAATTATTGGCTAATAGCTTGTGCTACAAAAGATACAGTATAATTTTAATTCTCTTGTTATTATTATTATTATTAAACGAGAGAAAAATGTCCTCGACCATCAGACCCTGGTCCATCTGGCCGTGTATAATTATAAACTTGGAAAAGTTTAATAAATCTTTTTTATTTTTTTTTTATAAAACCACTTGTAAATTATTTGGCTCGCTATTTTTTTATTCGAAATAACAACAACCATCAATACCACGACCACCATCACAACAAAAACAACTAAAAACACTAAAACAAAAAGAAAAAATTAAAATTTTATAAACAGTTTTATTTATGTTTTTTTTTTGAAACAATAAAATATAAGTTATCTTGAAAACAAAAGCTCATTAAACAAAGAAGTTAAGATTTTTTCTTTATAACTTTTTTTAAATTAATTAAGTTATGAATTATTGACCAGTACATATATAAATATTTAAAAAACGAGAAATTTAATTAAATTTTATTTATTCAATTGTTTTAGATGACCAATTAGTTATTTATTATAGTAGAAGAATATAATTCAAAATATTTTTTAAAACGAAAATTAGTAAAAAAAAAATTTTAAATAATAAAAATAATAATATTAATCAGTTAAAATAGTAAGAATAAAAGTGATAAGAGCTTGTTTGTTGTTTGTGAAAGAGAATGCTGTCATCGAGGTCGTTTGCCGTCTTTGAGACCAATTTGGACTCGTGTCCAAAATGCGGCAAAAACGTTTGCGAGCACGCAAGCGTGGCCGACGTTATAAACCTGCCCAACAGTCTAAGCCAGGACTTTAGCACTTATTCGTCGGACTCGAGCCTAATCAAACAGCTGCTAAGCGAGTCTACATCGAGCACTACGACTGCGACCAGTAGCACGATCAACTTCGAGCCAAAGATATCTCTCAAGGCCATAAACGAGCTATTTATACGCCAAAACAACAACAACAGCCAAAACGGCTTCAATAACGTCAAGAAAGCCAACAATGGCTGCAATGGCGGCCAGGCCGAACCGGAGCCGCCGGCTAAAAAACGAAAATTTCGCCTATTTAACAAAAATCGCCAGCTAAATTGTTTATCTTCGTCGTCATCATCATCCTCGTCGTCACCGTCGCCGTCTTCGCCTTCCTCGGCGCTCTCATCGTCGTCATTCGAAGAGCCCACTAAGCCCACATACATATCGGTCAAATTGAACAACTTCTACTACTACAATTACGAGAAAACAGTGTCCAAGTCCAAGTCGACGTCGTCATCGTCGACTGCATCGTCGACCATCACCGATTCGGTCATAACCGAAATACACCGACCGACAAATGTAAATATAATCGAAAATCGACTAGATAATTACAAACACAACAAGCACATAAACGAATCGACCACCAACGAGTCCAATTGTCCGAGCGCTTATTACCAAAATAACCAAAATAACCAAAATAACCAAAATAACCACAATTATCACAAAATAACAGTAATATTTGTCCTAATGGGCTTGTTTAGTTTTAACTTTTTGCAGCAAACTTTTCTGCTTATCTACTATTTTAACTCGAGTCAATACGAATGGCTACTCAGCTCGGTAATAGGTGTATTCACCGGTCAGTGTTTAACATTGCTCGTATCGTTTATAAGCGAAATAAAGCCAAGCAAACAAATTGTTTTCAAAAATCCATTTAGCAAACTATGTCTATTGGTGCCAGGCTATTTGCCACTAAGCTCATTTGTACAATTTTTTCGCCTTATACTCAATTACAAAAAGTCGTGTGCACAAGACAAATTTCGTCTTGAGTTTAATTTATCTCTTTTGTTCTATTTTAATTCATTATTTTACACACTGCCGCTAATTGTAGTCAATAGTTGTTATTTGTCGAGCAATTCGCGCCTAAATTGGTACTACACTGACTTGTTGACTGTGTCCACGGACGCCACCATCATGTTCATATTTAGTCCCGATGCCAGACCGCGCAATCAATTCATGATCCTGCTAGTGTCCGTATTCGTGTCCATATCGATCGGTCTGTGCTTGTTTATCACCTACTACGAACTAGCTAAACAAATGAGCATGCTGACCACGCTGAGACGATTCACGCCCGACACCCAATGGCTGCGCCTGGGCATCATCGAGCTACTTGTCTACTTTTGCTTCAAATTTTGCCTAATCACATCTCGCCTATGCATACTCGCTCTATTCTGGTACATGTTCAACCAATTTTTGCTCGTGTTCGCCTCCGTTCACATCTTGCTATTGTTTCTCTCCAATGTGAACACTTTGTCACAGCTGTTCAAGTGCACCAGGCCATCCAACGCTGACAAACAACCATCATCCACTCTCAACGACCTGATCACAATCAAAATAGTCAGCATACTAGGCCTAATCGATCTATTTGTCAATCAGGCCAACGAGCTCAACAACACCAGACGAGTCTTTGCCTACTATTTGCTTAATTTTGTCCAAAACAGCCTCATTTTGACCTACTGGCTCTTCAAAGTACTGCACAACGAACACGCCAGCCAAAAAATCCGCTACACAACCCTCATCTACTTGAGCGTGCTGCTCTTCAATGTGTTCGGCCTCATTCTCAAGTACCTCCACATTCACATAATCAAAAAACGCTATGCCAAACTAATCGAGCTCAGGGCTATTACGCTCAACACCACCGCCACCACCACCGCCCATGCCAACAACAAATAGACCTTTATCTATTGTATACTTTTCATGGTATTAATTAATATTTTGTTTCATTTAACTATTTCTTTATTATTATATTTTGTTTAATTTTTTTTTATTTTTTTGAATAAAAAAAAAATTTTTTTGTTCTCGTTAACAATTTGTACAAATAATTAATAAATTATTTAATTAGGAAAAGACAAAAAACAAAAAAAAAAAAAACAATTCATCAATTTTTTCTACAATCGCCTACTACTACTACTACTGCTACTGCTACATTCACTTACACTTATTAACGCACACATTTAACCAACTTTATGCAAACTAAACAAAAAATTATTTTTCTTTAATAAAATTTATTTTCAAACAAAATTGTTTATTTTTAAATTTAAATATCAGAATAGGTTAAATTATCATTGAGAAAAGCTTTAATACAAAATTCAATTGCGCTCAAAGATAAGTTGTATTTTTCCAAATAGTGTAATTAAAAACTCGAATATGCTGAGACAAGATGCACTAGAAGCTCAATCAAGCGAAATGTTTGAAGCAAAAATAGATAAATACTGTCAAAATATAGCTTTTCTTTTTTTAACCAATTTAAATCGTCAAATATTATCGAGCACCATTGTTAGTTTTAGTTTTAGTAAATTTAAGATAATATTTAATGTCTGTTTTTTTTTTAAAAAAAACAAAAATAATTAAAAAATTTTAGTTTTATTGAATTTAATTTTGACATTTTAAAAATTTAAATAAACTATAAATGACCATTAAAAGCCAATTATAGAATAAACTGTTCACTCTTGAGATCACTTAATAAGTATTTAAACTTTTCTCTTGACTTCAATTTGAACAAAAAAAAACAGTTGCCATTGGCAACCAAAAAAATATAATTTACCATTCAAAATCAACTTATAATAAGCTTCTATTCGAATAGAACATAAATATTGAATTAATGTAATATTATATTTGAAAATTAACCAACTTGAAACTAATAAATTCAGTGGCAATGGCATCGATACTTAAACTTTTGCAAACAGTTGATCCAAAAACTCGACAATACATTCGTTTTTTTAAAATTAGCGAAATATACGAAAGTCTGATTAGTGGTTTGACAATTGTGCGCCCAGAGGAATACATAAAATGGCTAATTGAACAATTGGAAACTTTGCATCAAAATGGCATCAAAGAGCTTAAATGGGACATGTTCATACCAGACGAGCTAAAGCCACTGCAAAAACCAGTCGATGAAACAACACTAAGCTACATATTCAATGTACTGGACGAAATGCTCGAGCCAAGTGACCAAATGATCGAAAAAGCTTATGACCATTATAATAAGAAATTGCTGCGCAAAGTTTATTAGTAATTTAATTTTTGAGATTATCCCATGTATTAATATTAGTATATTTATTATTTAAATTAGTTCAATAAGAAGGTATTATGTATTGAAGAAAATGGAACAAAAGTGCCAACAAGACAAGCTTAAAAAAGCAATTTTTTACCATACAAAAAAATTAAATGGTCGTGTTTTCAAAGAATGGCTTGAATGGGTTCGCTACCGTAAAGATAGACAAGCAAGTAAAATAAAATTAAAAATAAAATTATTCAACAATAAATTCCTTATATTTTTATTTAAACATTATTTTTATTTTTACTATTTTTAAAGTTGCATATGCAAAAATATCCAAGATTTTAGTAATTAGTCATTCACGTCTAATTATTGAACAATGGCATTTGGCAAGCAAGGAATCACGTCAAACAAGAGAATACTTTGAGGTAATTTTCTTTAATTAAAAAAAATCTTATGCCATTCATTTGGATTAACTTGTTGCTTATTTGAATGATAAACTCTTCTGCTTTAAATGGTCAAATAATTTCCTTTATATTAATTCTAGAGACAGGTATTTATTGTCCCAATTTAATGGCTTAAAGCTTTATTTTTTTGCTTTATATTAGATAATTAGAACGCGCTTATTTTTTTTTTCAAGAATCACAAATAAATAGATAGAAAAAGTATTTTTTACTTAAAAATTATAGCCAAATAGTAGCCAATTTAATACTTATTTAAAATTAAGATTTAATATTGTAGAAATTAAATTGCGTGACAAGTAGCCAAATATTATTTAAATTTATTTTTTTATTTTTAAATTATACATTGTGAAATATAATTCTAGAAATAATAATAACTTAAATTAACAAATTTATTTAATTGAATATACTTTTTTTTAAATTTAAATTAAAAAAATTAATCAATTTTTTTTACTCATTTGATTTAACAGAATCGTCTACAGGTAGTAAAACTAAACTAACCCTGTTATAATACGTATCTATTTTTTTCTTAAAATTATCCCGCTCTTTCTTTAAATTAACTACTAATTGATTTTTCAGTCGAATCGGGCTAATGATATGCAAGTAATACAATAATACTATAACACATATCTAAATGTAAATTGTTAACTGTCAACCAAATATTTAAAAACACTATGCTCTCATTTATATCACTTAATCACATATATTTTTTAATTTAAAAACAAAAAAATAAAATTAGTTTTTTTTTTTTTTTTTGATGACAGAGATTGGAACGAGGCGAAGCCATCGATGACAGTGATACATTATTTAGCAATGGCGAAGCAAGAGATGACATTTCATTGTTGCCTAGACAGGCAGCTATTAAGATTTTCTCTTATCTATCCATAACTGATTTGTATCGGGCTTCACAAGTGTGCAGATCTTGGAAAATGATTGCCAGTTCGAATATTCTTTGGTCCAAACTTGACTTGTATTCGATTAGGGACAAGCTTACAGACAAATTATTGGCAGCCATGATTCAAAAGAGTAGACCATATTTGATACACTTGAATGTACGCGGTGCACTTAATCTCACACAAAATGGTTTTGTTACCATAAGCGGGTGCCGCAACATACAAGACCTGAATTTGTCCGATTGCAAAAATTTGACTGTTTGCTCAAACTCTTTTATTAAATAATTCTAATTAGATTATTATCAAATTCTATTCGAAGGATGACATGGTCAATGTAATTACATCTGGTTGCGTGGTTTTGATTTATCTGAATTTGTCCTTTAATGATGCACTCACAGATGCCACAATTCGAACATTGAGCAAAAATTGTGCCAATCTTCAATATCTGAGTGTTGCCTTGTGTATCAAGATAACTGACAAAGGTTTTTCGTACATTAACGGGGCAGATGGACTCAGAAAGCTTATTTACATTGATCTATCCGGATGTACCAATGTAAAATTAAAAAAAAAAAAACTAATTAAATTTTCTTTAATAAAATCTAATTTCTAAATTAAAAAAACAGATATCACCAATTGGAACTTCATACTTGGCACAATATTGTCCAAATTTGGAAACAATAATGATAAATCATTTCTCTAGTCTCAATGACCGACATCTAAAAGTGAATATTAAAAACAAAAATAATAAAACAAAACAAAAAAGATAAAAATTTTTTATTAGTTTTGTAACATGTTATCTAAATTAACAGAGATAGTGATATTGGACTCGCCACATTTGACAGACGAATCATTCAAGTACATAGCTCAGTCGAAATTTTTGAAAAAACTTAAAATAGCCTCGAACAAAAATTTGACTGACCATTCAATTAAATTGATAACAAAAAATTGTGCTGATCTCAGGTATGTATCATTGATCGATTGTGAGAAAATCAATGATCTATGCTTGAAATATTTGTCACAATTGCGCACATTGACCATACTGAACTTGGCCGATTGTATTCGAGTCAGTGACGCTGGCGTAAAGTATTTGACTGACGGAGCTTGTGCTACCAAAATTCGAGAACTCAATTTGACTAATTGCTTGCGAATTGGCAATCAAAGCATGATATCTTTGGTCAGAAAATGTACCAATTTGGCCTATTTGTCTTTGTGCTATTGTGAACAAATCGAAAAAGATGGCATTGATTTGGTCGGTGCTATTGAAAATTTGATATCTATTGACCTCTCTGGATGTCAATGTGGAGACAATGTAAAAAAATAACAAAAAAAAATATATAATTTTCTTAATTAGTCTTTATTAAAAATTAAAAAAAAATTTATGTTTATTTTAGAGTTTGAAAGGCATTGCCAAGGCAAGTTTGCGCAATGGTGCGTTCTCTGGCTGCAAAGACATCACTGACCTTGGCTTGCAGAAATTTTGCACCCAATGTCCCAATTTGGAAACACTTGACTTGTCCAATTGTTATCAACTAACAGACAACTCGATCAAATCGTTGGCATTTTGTTGCAAATTCATGATGAATCTTAACCTAAGTGGTTGTTCAATGCTGACAGACATGTCCATTCAGTATCTGTCAGGCGTTTGTGCCTATCTTAAAGTGCTTGACATATCAAATTGTCATTTGATAAGGTTTTTTTTCTAATTAAACTATTCCATATTTTAAGATAATTAAAACATTTTTTTGTCCACTTTAAAGTGACAAGGGCTTAAAGTATTTGAAAAGAGGCTGTAAATATTTGGAAAAGTTAATTGTCCTAAATTGTATTGGCATTAGCAGAGAATCGATTGAAAAAATGCAGAGAAATATTCCATACATTGAACATTCGTCCAAAATTAGCTCCCCGTACACAAACTCGAGCTATCTATTTTCATAAGTTTTATAATGTTTATACTTAATGAATATTGATAAAATAAAAAATATAAATTCATAATTTCAATTTTGTTTTTTAACTTTTATTTAATTTTTTATTATAATAATTAAAAAATCAAAAACAAATACCATGATAACATTTATTTAATTAGGAGGAAAAAATCGGCTAAATCACTTACAAACATGGTGCGTGTTTATCTATTATTCTCTTAGTTTTTCGTTTACCAATATATCTTTAAAAAAAAAAAAGTATTAACAATTAAAATAGCGCACCAATTGGTTGCCAATATGTACCCAAATATTGGAGCAAAAGACCCATAGGCGATCTGGTCAGTCCGAATAGTTCTTTTTTGTTTTCAATTTTGTTATTCAAACTTCTCAATCGAAGCGCAGCGTGCATCAGTATCACTTGGATTAGATAAGATAAAATTTTAAAAAATTAATTTAATTTAAACTGTGAGTGGTACCACTTAATGGTAGACAAATGCTGAATAAAAATGTCAACAACGAGCCAAATAGATTGAAAAAAAATCCACTAATGCACACCACAATAACCAAATTTAAGAATGGTCGTTCTTTTTTAAAGCGCTGAATTTCTGGACTCTTGTTGGACAATATGTTGGCAACGATAAGCAAACCAATTATTAGAAAAAGTCCTGAAAACATCTGAACTGGATGAATGATGCTCATTAGGAGAAAAATGGCCAAAAAGCATACAAAGTAATTTGTTTGGTAATAGAGCAAATTTTGGCTCATGCGGTTGTTGACTCGTTCGAGTTCGTTTAGATTCGGTATGGCGTAGTTTTCGGCCTTGCCGACAAAATCGTCGACTCGTCGAAATGGCGCAAATCTGACCTGGTCGGACATAGCTCTATCTATCTATTTCTATCTATTATGTCTATTATTTTTAAAATTTTTAAATATTTATTAATTATTTAAATTTAATTACGTAGATGAAATTTTACCTTCATCTAACTGAATGATTATGCAGCAAACAAAAAATAAAATAAAATAAAAATATATATTTATATAATGTAATCATAATATATAATAATATTCAAAACTAAATCAAAATAAAAATAAAAAAAAAACAAAAATAAAATCACAATTTTATTAAATATTGAATAAAAATCCTAAAAATTCACATTCATTTGATTAAAACTAAATTAACAAATTGAAAAACCAAATTGTTTTGTTTTTGTTTTTTATTTTTCACAATCACTCGGTCTCAACAAAGTCTAAAATTAAAAAAATCTTAAATAGATGGTTTAATGTATAGATAAATCAAAATATTTAAAACAAAAATCGGTAAAATTGTCTTCTCTTTGAATATTTATTTCTACATTCCTACAAAATGTGAGACAACAGTTCTAACGTTTTCAATTTAATAAATAAAAGTATAATAGATAATATAATTTTAATAATAGATAAATTTTATTATCTAAAAATATATTTATTTATGAATTATTTTTATATCGAATGATAGGTAAAAATAAAAAACTGGTTTCAAATCTCGACATGGTCCAGTTCTTAATTGTCATTTTGTAAAGAGTAGTAAACAGTCTTACGAATTGAATAAAAAAAAAAAAAACTAATTGTTGATGAATTGTTATATAACAGCGAAATAAAAAGATACAAAAGTTTTTTAAATATTTAAACTAATAGGTAATAATATTACAAGATTATTAATTGCAGTAAATTGAGAAAATAGATTAAGCTCATTTTATAAATGAATTTTATCTCTCTTGTCTCTAATTTTTGTTTGATCGAAATCTTAATTCAGAAATCTACCTGGGTTTTTGTCCATAGCCAGGGCCAAAGTGTTTCCGGATTTCAATTTTTCATAATTTAAATAATTAAAGCCCAATTAAAATTATTGTCTAATCAATTTATTTTAGAACCGTGAAATCTTTTCGATGGACACTTTAGAACAATGGAAAACTAGAACTATGAAAGTCTAGGCCTGAATCCTCGACTCGACATGACTGACTAACTTTGGCATGAATTAATGGCACTATAATTGTCTCTTTGAATATTGTAAGACAATACATAAAAATAAATATTAAATAACATGATTTTAATGACAGATAATGTAATTTTAATAATAGATAATATGATTTTAATAATAGATAATATTTTTTACAGACATATTTATTTATGAATTAGTTTTATCTCATAATGATATGAAAACAAAAAAAAAAAAAACACAAGGAAAAAAAAAGAAGAAACATTTGGACAGATAAAAATACTTGGTTTAAAAAAAAACCAAAAAACAACAAAAAATAAAAAAAAACAAACACAAAATGCAAACAAATAAATTATTACTAACCTAGCTATTATTGTGTGGCGATGTGCTGCAATCACGTTCTAGCTATAGTTGTCTAGTTGTCAAAGTGGTCAAAGTGGTCAAAGTGGTCAAAGTGTAACTAATTGACCAAATGATACATTTGAACATTGGGCGCATAGTAGTGCTTGAGGCGAGTGTGCCAGGCAACGGACGCGACCGCCGACACGGTCTTGAACTGATGTACCACATTGCGAGGTATAAAGTAGATATCGTTGTGTTTGAGCTGTATGCTGGCGTATCTGATGCCTTGACGTCTGAGCTGATTTAGCTTGGCCGTGTCGCACCATGACAAACACTGTGCCACTGGCGGCTCGAAAACGTCCAATTGCAACGAGTCAATGACTCGCGCGTAATCTTGTGGATGAAAGCAGACCACGTCTTTGACAACCAGATTCGAATCTGTGCCATTTACTGCTTTTAGTAGGCCGACAGCGGCGGTCGTCTCGACACCATTGCCCACATTGTCCGAGTGCGGACGAGTCCTGTCCTCGAATAGAATCTCGCGCGGACTCGACGAGCGGCCATAGTAGCCGCCCATTTTCAACAAGTCCAACTGCTTTCGTCTCTTCTTGTCCGGCGAGCTCGTCGGACTCGAGTCCTTGTCTTTGCACGAGCCGCACGTGGGTATCAACTGTTCGCCCGGTCTCGCCCAAATTATGGGACCGTCGTCCGACTTGCGAGCGCTCATCTTTTCGTTAATGGAAAAATCGCCCCACGGCATCACGTGATACAAAAATTTGTTCTCTTCCAACAGGCTTAAAAAGTGCGGATAATAGTCGCCAATTTCTTCGTTGCGCACGCCGACTATGCTCACTTGCAGCAATGGACCGTACCGGTATGTTCCATTGCAAAAGCTCGAGTCGACGTGTTGCTTGTACTCGCTCATTTTGAGCGTCAGGACCTCCTTGCTGTTGAGCAGTAACGACGATTTGACCGTCATTTGAGGATGCTTGTACGAAAAGTACTCGAGTATGTCCGGCACATGTTTGGCCGAGTCTCTGACTATGCCGAGCACGTGCGACTCGCTCTCCGAGTACACTTTGGACAAAAAGTAGACCGCAAATTTGTCCGCTTGTTCTTTGTCCAGCTTTGAGTCTACTTGGTCCTGGTAAACAAGCAGATAAGTAGAGGCGCCGTTGGCGTCATGTACGCACTTGATCAACGACTCGAACAGGCCTATTTCGCTGGCTTGTATGCCAATTGTGTTCGCCACATTACCAAATGAACTAGTGGCTATTGATGGTAATGTTGCAGTTGATGTTGTCTTTAATTTGTCAATTAGTTTGTCACTGGTTGATTTGCGCGCCGATTTTTTGTGCTTTTTGCACTTTTTTTTCTCTTTTTTCTCTTTTTTCTTTTTTTTGGCTTTTTTGATCTTTTTGTTCTCGTGGTCTTCGTGTGCGGACGACGATTGGGAGCTAATTGCGCTCATGGCCGACACACTCGACGACGAGTTTTTGCGCTTGCGTTCCGATTCTTTGCGATGCTTGTTATTTATTAGGTTACGATTGTCGCTTAGGACAAACTCGTTGTTGTTTTTGAATATGGTTTTGGCCGGTCGTTTGTGTTTAGTGTGGGTGTCGGCCGGTTGGCGCACGTGTTGTTTGGTCATTTGGGATTTTAGTTTGTGGTTGTGGATGAGCCGGTCCAGGGTCTCGTAGATCTTGGGACGCATTGGCGTTCCAGGTTTGTTCTGATCAGCGCATTTTGGTTCCATTTCCAGTTGTCTCTTAATAGTTGTTCATTATTTCACTACCTCCATGTTTTTATTTTTAAATGAATTTTAAATTACTTTAATTATCATAAAAATTTATTTTTCACTTTTGGTATTTTTATTATTATTATAATTATTAATTTTATTATTAAGATTATATTTAGAAATAAAGTTAATATTTTGTTTATGTGTGTGTGTGTGTACTGAACTATTTTGAATTTGAAAATTAATATGCGATGTTTACGTTTTTGTCTTGCGCAAGAAAATTAACTTAACAAAATGTTTAGCAATAAATTAGAGTCAAATCAATTATCCAAATCAATTGATTTTTATTTTTATTATTGTTAGGTAATCAATCACAGCTTAAACGTGTCATGTTATATTAGTGATACATTTTTTTTTCTAAATATTTTCAAATAAAAAAAAAATAAAAAGTTCAAGTAAACTGTTAAGACATGATTAGTTGAAATTTTGTCAAAATTTCTTAATTTATTAAAAGATAATAATTCAAATTAAAGATAGATTTTCTATCATCAATTCGTCTAATTTAAAAAACCAATAAATAAGCAATCATTTACATTTTGACATTTTAATTATTATGAGTATTTTTCATGAATCACTAAATTTTAAGCTACTAAATTTTGGTGATAAATCTTAACTTTAAAATAGTGTGTCTGTATTTATTCTTTTTGTCACATTCGTATACTTTCACTAAACTAATACTTATTCTATAAACATTTCAATTTTTATTGTAATAATTATTTAAATTTTATATAAATCTGTTAATAGAAAGCAATAATCAGATATAAAATGTCTTTTAAAAATAATACAAAATATCAAATAATTAAATTCCATATGAGAAATATATAACTAATAATGTATCTCTAATATCATAAATTTTATTCTTTATTTAAGCATTATTGTGGCAATTAATTATTGAAAAGTTTTTTTTTTATATTAGAAATTATTTGTTTTTATTTAATTGCACCAAAACATCAAATAAATGATGATGATTATTTCCTTTTGATTTTAATTTAGAAAGAAAAAAATAAAAAAATTTTTCAAACAACTAATTTAACTCAAATTATTATTTATTAGATTAATATCATTAGATTTATATTCACTTTATGTTCAACAAATGACAACAAAAAAACTTTTTACTTTTGTTTATTAAACTATAAGCTTTCAAATAATATAATTGATAAAAAAAATTCTTATTGAATATTTCTTTATATTTAGAAAAAAAAGCCATAAGCAATAAAGAGTAATGATGCAAGTGGGTTTTTTTAATCAACTTTTTTAGTACTAATCTAAAACATTCCAGATAAACAAATAATCTATATATTGATTAATAAATCGAGTTTTTAATTTAATTATTCTCGAATGCAAATGTGTCAATAATAAACGAAATAGATTAACCTTTATTTTAAAAGAAAAGATATTAAACATATTCTCTTTTTCTTCGTACTCAAATTATTAAAATATTGAGAAAAGACTTGATTATTAAGATGTTTTTGATTAATGCATTTTGTTGATATTAAAATAAATCTAATTAATTATTAGAATAAGTTTAAATAGATGTTTACTTAAATAGTTTATTTTTAAATGAGAAAATTGAATTGGTTAGAAAAATACTTATTATTAGAAACAAAAAAAATCGAAAAAAAGAAAACTATCTTTTATCTAAATAAAGAAGAATAAACTAAGGTTATACATTAATAACACCAAATTTATATTACATATTAAGGATTTCGTTAAACATAGATCATTCGTTGACATTTAGAACATTTGTCAGCATGCATTTGGTGCCAATAAGTGTCTGAGTATTTCATCGTTCAGACATCCATCTATAAATTCCTCTGGACTAAGACTGCCATCATTATTTTTATCCAACTTGGCCATTATTTTGACCACACGCTTGGGTGGCGAGTTTTCGCCTTTTCGGTTCTCCTCACCCAACAAATCGTATATTGCTTCGATTATTTTCTCCATTTCTTTTTTATCTATGCGTCCATTTTTGTCTATGTCATACATGTTAAAAGCCATTCTAAGCTTGTCTTTAATGTCACCTTGGGAAGTGACCGAAATGGCAATGAGAAACTCGACAAAGTCTATCTCGCCACTTCCATCTGTATCAAATGTTTTGAACACATGTCTTAAATTATTAATATTAATCTAACTTTAAAAAAAAAATCAATAATTTAAAAATAACAACTTGAACAATTAATCAATAGATTAAAAATTAAACCCTACCAAGTCACGTTACTATGGCAACTAAGCTTAACTTTAAAAACAAAAAAAAAGCAAATATCATCAATTATGTATAAACTATCCTTTATCTTTATATGCTACACCTCTAAAATACAATAAATATAATAATATTTTTCTCTAATTATACTTTAATTTATTTGATAATTTGAATAAAGTAAACAATTTATTAAATTGATGTTTAACTTAAAGTAATTATTCATGATTTATTGCTAATTTTTAATGATAAGTAATGCATAATGACTGAACAGCACTGTTTTGCCAATCATTTCTTACTTCTCTGGTAATAGATAAAGGACAAACTCTTTTCTTTTTTTTATTATTATAATTAAATGTATTATTTGTTTTCTAAATGACCAAAATAGGATCACTTACCCGCAAAACTTGTCCGCTTTGCCATGCGGATAGAATTGTTTGTAGACGTCAATGAATTTCTTTTTATCCAATTTACCTTTGGGACAATCTTTCTAGAAATAAAATTTTAAAACAAAAACAAACTAAATTTTTACTTTTTTGTTTGTTTTTTTTTTTTTGTTTAATTAAAAATTAAAATTAAATTAAATAGATAAAATTTATGTACAATGAAGCCAGCGTGCCATTCTTCAATTTGTTTCCGGTTAAAGTGAGTGTTTCTTAGCAGCAGCTGGATCTCTTCCTCAGTTAGCTCGGCTGGATTAGACTTTTTGGTGTGAGGTAAAGTTTCTTTGGATTTTTTGCCTCCCATTTTATTTTTCTTATTATTATTTTTACTTTCTTAATCTAAAACTTAAAGCAATAAATTTTAAAAACCATAGTAATCAAGTTTTTAAATATCGAGCTTTGGAGCAAGTTACCTTGTTTAGCTCAAGCTCTTACATAATTTTTTTTTCAAAATAATTATCATTTACATAAATTGCCTATATCTAAATTGTCTCAGACAATAAATCAAACTCTCTTCTTTATATTTTTTGCTTTTATTTTTTATTATAAACTTAAAAATATATATATGTCTAATTAGATGGGTCGTAAATAAATCACCTATGTATATGTGGCATCTATGTGCCAAATGTAAGACAAAGAGCAAAATAAAACAAAAAGTTCCATCTCTCGCGAAATATCCAAATAGATAGATAGTCTCTCTCTTGGGACTAGATTATATTGCATAGAATAAGATCAAATTTGTACAAGAGATAATTCTCAATTTCTATCTATTTGTTTGACATTAATTAAAATGAAATTAGATATGAGCGCCCAATTTATGTTTCCATTATTATTGATTGTAATGCGATACTTTTGTCAGTCTTTAAGCTAAATAGCATGCTTGATCAGATAGGATAGAATTTACCAATTTGAATTGCTAATTATTAACTATTTTTGTTAAAAAAAAAATTTTATTAATTGATTAGTTTCTAAATGAAGTATTTAAACCAAACAAAAAAAAATAAAAGGAATAACAAACAACTAGTTTGTAGAATTTTGTAGAATTAAATTTGCTCAAATAGATACTTAAATTAGAATTCTTTTTTATACTCGCTAATTGTCTCTTTGGCTATGCTAGACCCGGGATAATTGGGATACAAAGTTTCTGTACGCTTTTTTCTATAGTCTTTTTTGTCTGGTGGCAAATAGTTTGTCCGATGGTCCGAGTGGTATGTTGGCTTGAGGAAAGCGTCCTTTTCGTTATAGATTACGCTGGTTATGTCCTGACGGTGCCCGGACAAGTCCGACGCCGCCAGCGAACTCGAATAATTATCTCCTAATTTTTTCACATTATTTAAATTATCATTTGTATCGCTTTTATATCTATCTTTACTCAGCATATAATTTTCTTTATATTCACTGATCACTTAAAAATAAAAATTTGCAATTCAATTTAATCACTCAGAAAATCGACTATCAATTAATACTTTTAAATCCGATTTTGGAGCCTGCGGAATACATTTTTTATTTTTAATTTAAAAAATAAATCTTAATTAGTCTCAGTTCTTATTTCTTTTTTTTTTAAAATCAATTTAAACTGTTTCCATCACGACTTGAGCTTGTTTATTAAAGAGAAACATTTTCCACTTAATTAATGCTAAATGCTTACACCTTTAAAGTAATTACTTTGAACTCAGGGCCTATTCTTATTTATCTTTTTTTAAATTAAACAAAAATAAATACCATATTTATAGATAATTTTTAAGATTTTATTTAATTAATGAATACTTGTGTTGTTAACAGGAAGATAAAATGCTTACATTGACTATCAAATATTCTGAATAATGAACACAACATCTAGTCATGT
Source organism: Brachionus rotundiformis (assembly GCA_016802295.1). Classification (NCBI taxonomy): domain Eukaryota; kingdom Metazoa; phylum Rotifera; class Eurotatoria; order Ploima; family Brachionidae; genus Brachionus; species Brachionus rotundiformis. The sequence goes on from JAESIW010000090.1 coordinate 51,846, forward strand.
AAGTTAACAAAACTTTGAAAACAAAAAAAAATATATAAAAATTAGATAAGTTTGAGCGAATTCACAATCAGCATTTTCAACTACTTGTAATTGATTTATTTGAAGAAATCTAATTAATAAATTTCATAATAAATTTCGATTTTGGAGAGAAACAGTTGTAGTTTTTATTAAGAATAGCAAATGAATAAACAAATCTAGTTAAATAAAGAATTAGGCATTTGAAAATTATTTTGTTATAAATGATCATTTTGAAAATTAAATTTCATCAAGGTTTGTTCTCATATTAGGTAAAAAAATATAAAACTATTATTTTCGAATTTAATTTAGAAAAATTGAATCTCTTGCATATCTTTTGTGATGATACTTAATGAATCATGTTTTAGATTCTATTTTTGCTATTTTACCTTTAGATTGGTTTATCTTTTCTAAATAGGTTATAAGTTTTTATTCAAGGTAGCTGAAGTGATGACGATGATGTTTTTAAAATTTACAAATTAATTTAAAAATTGAAATTTGTTCAAGACAAAAACATATTAAATTAACTTAAAATTTATGCTTTTAAAAACAAATTTAAAATAAATTTATCATTTTATGTACTAAATTAATATAATATGAAATTAAGCTGTCAAATGTCTTGAAAAATTGTTTTAGATAAAAGCTTTCTAGATTGGAATTTAGTATGTTTAATTAAAATTTTAAAATAAAATCCCTAAGCATAATGGTATCATTTTATAATTGAGAATGAAATTAAAAATCCAGAAATTGATTCATTTTCTTATGTAAGATCTAATCAACCAGTATAAAAAAAAAATATTTTAAATAAAAATCTTTCTAGTATTTTAATGTGAATGAAAAAATGAACACCTCAAAAAATTTAACCAGTTAATTAAAAATAGATAATTTTTAATAACTCTTTCTTACTAAATTTTTTTAGCTTTGGTTGCCAACGTTTCTATTCGTATTGTGTCTTTGACCAAGATACCAAGGTATATTACAAAAAGAAAAACTCAAATTTATGTCTGATTCAGCAAATAATAGAAAAAAAATGTTAAAAAAATAACTATTTTAATAATATTAATTAACTTTATATTTATAGTTAGATTAAATCAATTTGTAATTTTAAAATGAGAAAAAAATTTATTAAAATTTTAATAAATATTTAAAATAGAAAATAAATTATAAAATTAGTTAAAATTATTCAATTTTCTTTTTTTTTTTTGTTTTAAATAAATATATCCACTTATCCCAGTTCATTAGTTAATTTAATAAATCTAATTAATACCCTTTTTTTCAAAAATTAAATTAAATTCGGAATGATTAATTATTAAAGGTTATTTTATTAATAACTGGCCATTGAGCATCTGAATCGATTTCTTTTTGTATTCGTTTGTATTTATTTTTAGGCTGTTTTTTGTTAATGATTTTTTTGCCAAACTTTTTAAACCATTCTGTATCAACTAGAGCATCTTCGATTGCATATGAAAAAACCAAAAATATAAAGCCTAAACCAACTAGAGTGAATCTGAATGGAGAAAAATCATTTTTTGGATCCAATTTTTTCATCTAATTTTAATTATAAACAAAATAAAATTAATTAAAATTAATGTTTTATTTTTTATTTAAAAGAGCTAAATCTTACACTCAATAGATTTAAAATCCAATCTAGTGGACTCAATGTTATCCAAATGTTGAGCGCTGTCAGCAGAATTAGAGAAATAACAAACAGAATATTTCTGGTAATTGGCTGACGATATGGTGGACCTTTGGAATAGACAAATGCCATGATTACATATTGAAATGTGCTGATCAAAAAAACACACGTTCCTTCCATTGATTTGTTGTGCTGTTTAAAGTGGTCTGGATCGCCTTTGTTCTTCACATACCAAGGCTGTTGACTTACATAGGCCAGAGCGCCCACTTGGAACAAAGCGACCAATATTATTTGAAAAATAATCGAGCAAATGTTCACAAATCCGACCAAACTTCCCAAAGGTCTCTTGACAGCTATTTTTTCATAAGCTTTGTTTGCGCTCACTTTTTATTTTAGATAATAAAAATTATTAATAATTTTTTTGTTTAAATTTTTATTACTAAATACGGCCACTGGAGTTATCAGGAAAAGATCAACATATAAAAATTGAGGATCAGCTAAATTTGTCATATACTTTTTTTAATTAAAAATTATCAATTGAATCAAAAAAAAATAAATGAATGAATGAATTAATTAATTAATTAAAATTACATACGGCGTAGAGAATGAGAACACTAATGAATTGAATCATTGAATACAAGGCCATGTATTTGAAAACGCCAAATGAAGTAACCAAAGCAGCTCGGCCTTCTTTAATTACTTCAGGCACACAACTTATGTTTGGAATTTTGGAAGTGAAAGGCGATGCTACCGAAGCTTCTGCTTCCGATAGCGATATACCAACATGGGCTTTTAAATTTTTTTTTATTAAAAATTTTTTGTTTAATTTAAAATTAATAAAAAAAATAAATATTTATTAATTAAATGGTTCATTATACCTGCTTTTAGTGCTGAACAATCATTAGCTCCGTCTCCACACATACTTACACCATAGCCTATTGAAATCAAATGCTCGACTAGTTGGGCCTTTTGTTCAGGGCTCATTCGAGCATAAACAACACCGTTGAGGAGAACTTTTTCAAAAACTTGTGGAAAATAGCGTCTAAGAACGCCAAATGAATGACCAGTCATGGCAAAACTGTACTCTTTGCTGTCATTCAAGTTGATACAAGTTTGAATGTCCTTGATAAATGTTTATATTTATTAAAATAGAATTCAATTTTATATATATAAAAAAGTTAAAGTGAATAAATGAGCAGTGAAAATTAATTAAGCCTGAGGTAATTAAGTCCATAGAAAAAATTTAAAAATTGGTACCAATAAATCATTATGATAAAATCTTATTTGCTATAAATAATCTCTTTTAATAAAACAAGAAATAGAAAAAAAATAATTTTCTCTTAATTACTGTATTGGTATTTTGGTAATTTGTGTTTATGGTTGTGTGAATGTCAACATCCATTTGGTCCAAATCGATAGACTCTTCGGCCAGCTTCCACTCAATTCGAGCTGGTACATTTGACATTGTGGTGTCCGGTTGCTGTTCTTGATTCAATTGCTCATGAGGTGGATGTGCTTCGACAAAAATAACTCTATTTGTCTTGGGTATCATAGCACATTTTCTGGCCACGCACAAAGCTGTCAATAAATTGTCACCAGTTACCATTACGGTACTAATGGCAGCATTTTTCAACTCATTAATAACAGGCATAGTCTCAGGCTTGATCTTGTTCTGCATGATTAACAAGCCGTAAAATTCCAAATCACTTTCAATCGCTTCTCTGGTTAATTTAAGAGAGTTGGTCCATGAAATGCTTGAGTCCAGTTGTTTGCCAGCCAGAGCAATCACCCGATAACCATTGGCTGTGTATATTTTAAGCATATCATTAAAATTATGGGGCAGAGTGTGCTCAGAGCACAATTGGGCTATTTTCTCAGGAGCACCTTTGGTATACACATGCATGGACATTTGGTCCAGTGACTTGGTAAGCACACTCATACGCAACAAACCAGAGCTGAACGTGTACTGCTTTACAATGGCTATTTCGTTTGATTGATTTGACTTGACAATTGGTGTTATTTGTTCAAATTTAGAGCTGACAGGTGATACATGTTCGTCGAAAAATTGCCATCCAGTAGATTGGAACATTTTGATGTCCAATGGATCGCCTGTTAGATCCCCATTATAGCGAGTCAACGAGTGACAACTGGCCAAGCATCGGATCAAATTACCATCGCCTAGACCATTTGCAATGTCATGGATTGGATGTTTGAAATGCTTATTTTGGTCAATGTCGACAACTCCCCATAAATCAAGACCATCTTCGGTCAATGTGCCTGTTTTGTCAAAGCATACAAGCTTTAACTTGCCTCCAACATTTATCCTAGGTGGACTAATGCAAAAAATAGATTTTTTTTTCAATCTGTTTTGGGCATAGACCGTGCCGACTGTCATTGCTGCAGGCAATGCAGGCGGAACAACAATGGTAACAATGTCCAATGCTCTTATAATCAAATCTCTAAGTCTAACGCCTTTTTCGGCAAGAACAACTATTCCATAGGTCATTCCAATCACAGCTACACAAAACAAAAACAAAATAAACCTCAACGAGTCCTGGTAGAACTTGAATCCCATCGGTTTTGGATAAAGTATACTTTTGATTAGCTCGCCTTTGGATGTGCTGAAACCAGTTCGCACAACTACAGCTAGAACTCGTGAGCTGTCGTAATTTCGAACTTGGACTACTTTGGTGCCATTGAACAAAGTGCTTCGCTTGTGTACTTCTACATTGTACAGTTCGTTATCATCGTCCGAATGGGCAAGTGGTGTTTTGATTACTGGCACACTTTCTCCAGTCAGCATACTTTCATTCAAAATACAATTGCCATTTAGTAACACAGCATCACATGTCATTGTGGTTTCGTGACCACTTGGTATTTCAATTACATCACCTGGCACTATATTTTCTGTATTCACCTCTTCAAAAACGTCACCTCCTCTACAAACACTTATTGTGGTATTTGTTTTGACCATGTCATGCAAAGTTTGGGCTTGCTTATTACATTTATTTATTAATTAAAATAAAAATAATTAAAAGAGAAAAATTTTAAATTATACTCTCTTGGTCTCGACTAGAGACAAAATCATTGATATCAATGATATAACTATTATACAAAATGCGTATAGATAATACTCGTCTATAATCCACAAAGTGCATGCCAATATTTGAAATATATAAAAAGGTGTCAATATTTCTTCAAAAAATAGCCTAAAATAAGACTTGACTTGGACTTGGATAGAATTGGCACCATACACTTCTAATCTAGTAAATAGTTTATCTCAAATGTAAATTTTTTTTCTATTCAATTAATAATTAATAGACAAATGTGTACTTGGATTTTTGATTTAATGCTGAAAGGCCCTTGAAGTCTTTGAGCAATGTATTACAGGTGATTGTGTTGTCAAGTGATAAGAGTTTTTCAAATTGTTGCCCCCTCTGGTTCCAATAGTACCTAAGTGCGTGGTAAATGAAATATTTTGTCTGCTGATTTGGACCATGTGAAGAATCAATTAAAGATTGATATGATTGACCATTTAAATTTTCTCCAATTGATGCTTCACTTAATTAAAATTAAAAATTTTACTATTTTAATATATTTTATTTGAATTTATTACATTGGACTGTTGGAAATAGTGCCAACTTTGGCTACTTGAATTTGTTTATAACCATCCTATTAAAAATATCAAATAAAATCTTAATTAAATTATTAATTTATTCTAGTTGAGTAAATTTACTTGAACTATCACATAATCAGCTTTGATTAGATCGCATTTATGGCACGTTAGGTATATTTTCCACTCTGGCTTCCAGTAGAAAACAATGATCAAGAGACCAAGTGATAAACATATGAGAAGATAGAACGCTAGCTGTCCAATTATGCTCGTCTTATAGCCAAAACAAAACTACAGATAAAACTCTAATTAGATAAAAGTTTATAATAGATATTTAGCTTACCGCTTCGTCTTCCTGGGCTCGGTTTATTACCTGAATGTTTTTCTTATCCGAGCCAAGCAAAACGTAATTCTCGTTCATATCTATCTTACTTGAATGGTTAAACAAGTTAAAAATAAAATTTCAAAAAGAAAATTTATGCATAATTATTTAAATAATTTTGGCCAAAATTAAAAAAATAATTAAAATTTATTACTTTTTTGTGCAACACAAATATTTTTGAATAAAGTTTACATATTTTGTTTTCAAGAGTTTAGGTTTTCTTTATTTTTTAAATAGAAGATAAAAATAGATACATTCGCCTGTGATGAAATTATGTTTTAATTATTCATATCTAACAATTGATTCAAGTCACATTTTGTCTAAATTTTTTGACGAGGGATTGAACTGAATTTACTCCGATATGTCAAAAAAATTATCAATATTTAATTTCATTTTTTAATTGTTTATATTTTTAATTTTTTGGCCAAGTTGTAAATTATTTAACTAGAAATAATATAAAACTTAATGAATAAGTTTTTTTAAAGTTATTGTTGGTTTTGTGAAATTCAGTACAAAATGGCAAAAAGAACAAAAAAAAATATAAAAAAATTGAATAAATTTTTTCCTAAAGGTTTAAACCTAATTTTGTGAATGCAGAATGGTTCAACATTTAAAGTTGTATCAAATATACACGTCTGCTAATTTTGCAGAGTTTAGCAGAAATTAAATTTCAATGTAATCGAGTGTAGTGCATTTTGCAGAGATTTTGCACATCATTTGCAGACTTTTACAGTTGATGCAACTTTAAATGTTGCATCATTCTGCATTCACATAAATTTGTAGAAAAAAAAATATTTAATTTTTTTACACTTTCTTCTGTGTTTTTGTACTGGACCACAAAACCGTTATTGTTTAGATTTGAAAATATCAAGAAAGTATTACCACCATTTAAGATTAATAAAATTATCGAATATTTTTTCCTTAAATGAAGATTTTAAAGTTGTATTTTAAAAGAATATAAAAGAGTATTTAATTGTGAGCTGATAGTAAAAAAATGAAAAATCACAAGTCTAGAGACTCAATGAATAAAAATAAATTAATTTTAGAAAAAAAACAACGCAAATTAAAAAAGAAAGAAGCAAGAATTGTTTAAATAATCAACATCAACAAATTCCATTTAATGAAAAATTAACAAACAATCCAGAAAGCTTACCGCTGGAATATAACCCTAACCCTAACCTAGAATATAATGTTCCAAATGTGATGTGAAGTTGAACCGATGACACAAGAACATTAATCATATTCAATTTCTTCAAGATACTAGCCAGTGGTATAAGGAAAGACGTCGGCAGAAGATAATCTACGTCGCTAGTCGAAAGATCGTGATCATCATTTGAAAATAATTAATGATTTGCGTACACAGATAGAAAAAGAACGTAATCATTTTAACAATTTTTATGAAATATTAAATTGTCTATTTTTTGCCAACCGTGTTCAAAGTCAGATCTTCCAGTCATTCTTTTCCGTCATTTAGCAGCAACTTAACACCCTGGAAAAATTTAGTTTAAATAACATCCTAAGAGATCTTCCTATTTTAACACCACCTTTAAATTATCCGAACAATGGTAAGTACTTTAATATTGAATGAATTGGAATACCATGAAAATTCAAATAGAATACCGAACCCTCTTGGAATAAAGACTGACATCATTTGGACTAAAAGATGAACTAAAATAAAAAAAAGAAAAAAATTAAGAAATCAAACTCAATAAAATGATGTTCAAAGCGAAATGAAGTAGCGATGCAAGTACAGAAAAATGCCTATGTGAAGAAAAAAACTATGAAAAAATATTTCTGGTGGGATAAAGGAATCGAAGAACTACAACGAATACGAAGATGAGATACTTCCTTAAAAAATATAAAAAAAGTGACTATAAAGAGTATATCATACAAAACGCTTTAGAAATGATCAAAGGATTAAAATCAAAAAAAAAGACGAGAAAAAATCATGGATGCTGACATAAAAAGAAAAAAATTTAACCTTTTGGAAATAGAAGATCTAAATTAAATGATAGAGTCTTAAAAAAGTAAACAAATAAAAAGATATATTAATAAAGAAAAAAATATGGGTAATTATTCATCAAATTTGATCTAAAATTTTTAAATTAGATTCAGTGATTCATTGTTTTAAATTAAATATGGAAGTCAGAAAACTGTAAAAAAGAAGAAATCATAATCAAATATTCTAAAAAATAACATTCAAAAAGTACCAAACAATGCTGAGGAAGCTAGATTAATGACACAGGAAATAGAAAAACGTAGTCAGTTGGACAAAGAACGTGACCAACATTTAAAAATAATCAATGGATAGCGTTGCCAGTTTGGAGTAAAGTCAATATGAGCGGGCCGCTTTTATTCGAATAAAAAAAGCAAATTTTGATGCTTGAATATATAATTGCTTTTAATATTTATAATTAGTTTGTTGTATAAAATGCAATCTTTACCTCAATGATTCTTCAATGGATTATATTATGAATTGTAAACAATAGATTCGTGTATTTTTCTAATTCTGTTTTATTTTTTTATTGGCTAATAAATATCCAATCAGGTTTCTCTAATATACATAATTAGATCTAATCTTTAAAAATATGGCTGAATACAAGCCGGACCCGCTTATTTTCGAAAAAATTAAAAAATGATTTTTTGCTCGAATATAATCATCTCTATTGATTCTTTCGTTCCTCCGGTACCCGCTTATATTCAGCGAAATACCGTACGCTGTCTATCCCCTGGCCTTAACCGGCTTCGATTTTCTAGAAATTGACTTCTTTCTTATTCGAATGGCTACGTAGATCATTTATTATTTTCATTATCCCAGAAATTTACTAATTTTTATTTTTCCTGCCGAGCTTGCTTCAACGAATTTACTACAGAATTTTTTTATAATCGTCAAAAACGTCCTTGATCTTTAAAATACTGATGACTTCCATGATTTTGATTAAATTTAACTTGAATCAAGTTAAATTTTCGAATATTTTTGGTCATTTTTGAATATTTAAATTCTTATGTTTATTATAAGTATGAACTTTTGTTTTTTCAACTTTTTTTTTATTTATTTTCCTGTTTTCTACTTCATATGAAGTTTGAAGTTTCAGTGACAGTTCTGGAAACTGAATTTATTTTAATTAGGTTTCAAATTTAATTAAATGACCGTTATTGATTAAATGTTTTGTTGAGATGTGATAATTATTTGAACTTATTCAATTTTATCCTCCCAACAAAAAAAAAATTTATTAATAAAAAAAACAAGAATTTTTTTAAGGTTTAGAAAAATTAAATGATAAGGTGTCTTTACAATATTTTAAAGCGACAAAAATCTTTGGATCAACTAATTCTTTTCATTTTTCTTAGCTATTATTGGATTTTGATAAGTTTTTGTTTCACATTTTTTTTGATACAATTTGTAAATTTCCAATATAATCAATTGTTTTTTAATAATGGGTGTTCAAAAAAGATAAGTGAGTTATCAAAAGAAAAAAGCGAGAAGACAGTACACAAATAAGAATAGTTATCTTTTTTATTTTTATATTTTCCTTCTAAAAAGCCATTTTTCTTTGATACCAGATAAAAAGAGTCCGTGTCATTACAGTTGTAGTTTTTGATATTAAATAAGACAAATTTTTGAACAATGAGGGTAAGGCTTAGCTCTAACCACAAGAGTTTTTTTATAAAATAACAACTTAAGTTAAAATAATAAAACCAATTTTTGCTCAATAAATTTAAATCTCTTTTAGAATATATCGCTTCGATTAGAAGAGGTTCTCTTACATAAATGAAAAAAGAATTCTTATTTTTCTAATTAATTTTTTTGAATTAAAACTTTAAATAAGAATTCAAAATACTTAACTTTTTAGTGTGAATTGTAGATATGAATTTTTTAATAAAAATTCTCAGGTTTATCACTTGTTGAAGCATGAAAAATAAATACATACAATGTATACTAAATTATTTCCTACATAATATACTTGACAATAGATATTATATAAATTTAAAATTTTTATCTTTTCGAATTGCTGCAATTTCCCAACATTAAAATTAAAATATTATATAATGATTAATTAAATATTTATTAATGAATAAATCTTCTAGATAAAAATAAACTTACATATTTTTTTTAAATAACTATACAAAAATCACCATCAATCAATTATCCAAAAAAATAAGAAAAAAAAAAATTGGTAAAAAATATCCTAAAAAAACTCATTTAAATGCCAAAATTCTCATTTAGTTGTTTACATTTTTTTCCAGTATTCTTTTGGCTCTTTGGTTATCACTTTGTGACAATAATGGCTTAGAATGTGAATGTTGGTTGGTAAGCGAACTTGAATTAGACGAGCATTGGGAACTACTCGAGCCAATAGACGAATTGGGCACTTTATTAATCACCTTTAGATAGCATAATTTATCAGCATCTAACTTGGTTTCATGAGATCTCATATAGACTAAATCGTTTTCCAGCTCGTCATAATTGTTTACGTAGTCGTCTTGGTCACCAATAAGACCATTGTCCATGTAATACTGTGTGTCTGTATTGAAATCGGTGTCCAAAGCCGAATAGTTGTGAAACTCGGGCGTCAAGTATTGGTTCTCGTCATAGTTGGCCGTGCGTCTAGCACTTGACTTGAACGTGCTCAGCTCTTGGGCAACATTGGCAGCTGGAGGTGGTGGTGGTGGCGGTGCTTTTGGTATTGAGGAACTGATCAAAATCACTGGTGAAATGTAGCTACTTTGTGTTGGATTATTTGAGTTGACAGTACTTGACGACATGAGCGACGATGTTCGCTTCATGTACGGCAATGATGAAAGCATGCGTATGTTGTGCTTTGGCAAAGTGACCAGAGTATTGTTTAGCGCAATAATGTGGTGCTGATTCTGTTGCTGCTGCTGCTGTTGTTGTTGTTGTTGCTGTTTGAGTGATTGATTTTGACTGATTCGATTCAGAGGCTCTCTTTCGTCCAAATTGTGCTTATTCTTGACCGATGACGAGTACTGTGGACTAATCAAGTAATTGGTAGTTTGTTTTCTAGAGTTTTGGTCTGAAGTGTAGCTTGACGCCGACGAGGAGCATGGATAGGGGCACGAGCACAACGAATACAAACAGTAGTCTAAAAAACGCTTCTTTGGCGCTCTGCTACGGGCCGATTTTTTGCCCGAGGCACAGTGAGATGAGTTGGATGCATGGGTCGAAAAGCGTCTTTCCTGACTGAACAGACCGGTCAAAATACGAGTTTTTTGTCTGCGTATTAGCTTTAGGAGTTCGTCGCGGACGCTTTTGGACACCAGACAATTGAAAATGAAGATAATGGTGCCTTGGGATGTGTTGATTATGGTGAACAGATAGGAGAAGATCAATGTGGCCTCGTTGTCAATTATGAAATAGCCTAGGATCCATGGCAAACCAAGAAGTGTCGATATCAAACACCAGAAGCTTAGCAGTGACCTTTAATTATTTAAATTTAAAAATTATCTATTTATAAATTAAACAATTTAAAATAAAAAATATAATTTTGCACTTTTATATTATCTATTTGTTTTTTTTAATTTCATTTGGTTTTGCTAATTAATTTTATAGAAATTTAAAGCTTAAATTACTTGTAGAATTTATCTTGTTTTTTGTTCGAGTTCAGTCTTGATTGCTTAAGACCCATTGAGCTCTTCATTGAATAGAAAACCACTGCTATGATGCAAAAATTTGCCAAGAGAATACAACTTATTGGCACAATGAATGTGAGATTAAAATTTTTATAACTAGATATCCAGCAGCTGTTAAAAAAAAACAAATTATCAATATTTAAGAATAAATATTTAATCTAAAATGACTCACTGGTCTTGAGTTCCATAGCCATTCGAGTCCAAGTAAAAAACGTCAATTGTTTTGCTAAATGAGACTATCAAAAGTGGTATTCCGTAGGCAATGAGGCAAAATTTTCTTATTGGAGAATTTTCCAGTATAAATATTCGTACCAACATCAGGTACAATTGAACACCTTCAAGTAGCATCCAAAAAAATGAACACAAAAACATGTAATGAGACAAGAGAGCAATTAGAGAGCACAAGTTGCCAAAAGCCAATTGCTGGCTCAGAATGCCTGTCAGAAACAAAAGCAAAGATGACAATAAGCTAATGCATAAATGAGTGGTAATCACTGTCAAGTCTTTGGTAGACGAGCTGTCCCTGTTTCGTCTAATTATCTTAATGTACTTAAATGCCAAAAGAGTGCAGATTATGCAAACGCATGAGATTATTGATAAAACTATGGTCAGTATGCTTAATATGAGTTTGTGATGACCAGCTTGATCTTTTTGTATGTCATAAATGTCCATTAAAATGGTAAAGTGAGTTAAGTGATTGCATCTGCACATTGAGTGTGTTTGGTTGCTTGATTCCAGTTCACAGCCATCCGTGGCCCACTCTCCTTCATATTCCCTTGATTAATTAATCAAATTAATTATTCTATTTTTTAAAGGATAATTTTTTTTTTCAATTTAATTATTAAACAAATTTAAATTAAATTAAATATTTTGCCATTCTTACATGGTATCATATTTCCAATAAGAGCACAAAGGTTTGAACACATATTTATCATCATAACTTTGTCTATTTAAATGCTTGAATAAAAGCCGAACAGGTCGGTACTTGAGACTTTGCAAAATTTTGGCATCATTTACTTTAAATGATATGATATTTGCATTTATCATAAATCTTTTATTTTTTGATCTGTGATTTAAAACTTGGACCGAAAACAGCTCATTGATATTCTTGTAAATTACAAAGAGAAATTTTTGGTATTCGTTTGGCTCATCGATGGACAAAAAGACCCTATCGTCGGTCTTGGCTTGTAAATATCTATTTGTTGGAAATTCAAGCTCCTTGATTAGGCCTCTATTGGTCACCACTTGGGCAACCATGCTATCACTTGCTACTCCGATGCCCTCTTCCTCAAACAAAACATTATCGACCAAATCGACAAGCTTAGTTATCGATTTTGACCTATCGCTTTGGTTTAAATTCTGCCAATCATCACTCTTAACTAGCAAATTATCTACAGTCTCTACAATAACTGTAGATAACTTATCCTCGTCTTTTATCGAGTAGTAGTCTGATATATTCTTCATAAAATTAACAAATGACATTATCGGCTCCGAGCCCAGGTCCTTATGAGCACTCAGACCATTGCTTAACTTTTTCATCACCTCCACTGGCCTCTTGTTTGTGATTAACTTAAATTTTGAATTTTTAAATTTTCTAATTAATAAAGACGATAAATATTAAATTTAAATTAAAAAAAAGATAATTTTTTTTAAACATCTAAGAAATTGGTCACAAAAATTGACCAGAACAAGAAAAAAAAATTACTTCTTGATTAAGAGAATTAAGCCATTCGGATTTGAATAACTTAAGTCGACAAGTGGAATTGACCTTGTACAAATTGCCGTCCACTTCGCATTTGTACAAATGTGAGCCATGTACCAATTTCTGGTCTTTATCTGAGAAATAATCACTTTGAAAGCTACATGGAAACGAAATAAGCTTTCCCACTTCGACTTTAATCTCATATAGGTTATTTTCGTATTCGAATTTTGACCAGCATTTGGTAATCTGGCGGTCATCAAGCATCTGTGCGGTTTCAATGACAGCATCAGTAGAAGTGGTAATAGTAGTTGTAGTAGTAGTACTAGTAGTAGTAGGAGTGGGAGTACTTGTTGTTTTTTTCATTGAAGTGGTAGTAGTATAAATAGAAGTGGTCATGGTAGTTGTGGTAATGGGTGCATTGGTAACTACAGGTTTGAATAAAGACTTGCCTAATTTATAAAAATTAAAATTTATTAATAATAAACTATTAAAGCTTGGCATAATAAAGCAGGGTTAAAAAAAGAGCGTTTACTTTTAAAACAGCTATGTATAACTTCTAATACGTGCACCGAATTGGGACATGGTACACCAAATGTTGAACTATTGGCATATAGAACACATGATTCTTTTTCATCGCATCTAATTAAAGCGGTTACAATGGGTTAATTATTTATTATTTAATTTTTTTTTTTTAATTATCTTTTTTTTTACTTTTTTGAGCGGTTTTTAACGAGAACCCGTCATAGAAGAGAGACAGAGATATAGAGATAATCATGCATGTAAGCATTAGTGTAACTAGGGTTAAGCAAATTAAATTTAATTAAAATAACCTTTGCTTAGATAAACGCATTTATAGTTGACCTCGAGGACTTTATCAATGCCAGGACAAGGATCTACCTGGAACAGACTAGTTCTGATCCTATGGTTGCAGCTTTGTCTATTCTCGCATCTAAATAAGTCCGAGTTCTCTTCAATTTTGGCTCACTTTTTAATTTTAATTTAATTATCTGGCACTTACAGTTTTTGGATAATTTGCATTGAATCGTTTGCCACACATCCTTTGTTAAACTTGAGATGGTTCTTGTTGCATGGTGTTATGCTGTAGCGTCCATAGTAGGCCCGCTCAATTTTTATCACTTGGCCAGGTCGGCAATTAAGCACCAATTTATCATTTTCGCACACCATACGATTGAATACCTCATCTTAAATAAACAATTTTTTATTAAATTTTATTTTTAATTATTAAAAATTTTGAATTAAATAAAACAAAGTTCGCCATTTATTTATTTTATTTTATTTTATTTTTTGTGTTTCTTTCTCTTTTTCCAAACAATTCCCAAAGAAAAGATTGGAAAATATTCAAATTAAATTAAATTAAATTATGATCAATTAGAATTCTAGATCAATTGTTAAAAGAAGAATGTGTTTATGTGCGTTGATTTAATCTTTTATTTTATTTGATTTTCTATTATTTATTTAAATCAATTAATAAATTAATTGAAAATCTTTGTTTATGAATATTTAATAGATTGGCCTATATCTTTTATTTATCTAAAACAAAACAGGTCTGGAGGTGAAAAACACGATGGCTCATAGTCCAAAAGAGTGTAATTTTTCACATTTTACCAATGGACACCTTAGGTTGGAAAAATTTAAACAAAAATGGTTCAAGGCATTTAAAAAGCATTCGATTGATTAGTTTTTAATTTGATTAAAACAAAGAAGTAAACATGGAGAGCACTTACTGTTGTCAGCGTGTGAGTCAGCGCTGATGGTTGACCAGAAGATGATGGCTAGCCACATGTACTGGCATGCGAGTAGATAACATTTCATTTTGTTACTAATTCAAAACAAATGTATTCAATTAATTAAAGTTATATTTCATCTAGACAAAAATAAAATAAAAATTTAAATTCATAATTTAAAATTCTTATCTTGAGGTAAATAAAGAGAGAAATGCTGAGGACGCCGCGGCGATTATTAATTAGCATTATTTGTTCTTAATCCAAAATAACAATACAACAACAATAACAACAATCAAAAAATTGAAAAAAAAAAAAATAATAATAATAATAAAAATAAAAATTTTTTATTTTAAATCAAAAATCAATTTTAAAAAACAAACAATTTAAATATTTGCCAAAATTGAATATTATAAAATGATAATTTTTATTTGATTTTTTGTTTTTTGTTCACCTAAATTAGCGCTTGAGTGATCATTGATCATTTATGTTTTGTATTTGTATCTGTGTGTATGTGTAGAGAAATGGATAAATGGATGGGTGGATGGAGAGCGGCACATTTCGGAATGGAGCATTTGTTTTAAAATGGGCAAACTAGATGGCTAGAGATAATAAATTAAAAATCACTAATCGATTTATATATAGATAGATTTAGAGATAGATAGAAAGATAGATAGGGATGCACCGAAACTTAGAAAATAGAGGGCACAAACACTTGAAAATTTCAATTATCTTTGAATATTTATTTTTGTAAATTAACTTTGAAAATAAAAGCTCTCTTTTGTGTTCTATTTGTGGTGTTTTTATCTTTTATTTATTTATATTTTTAGATAAAAATGACTGTTTGAAGAGGTGAACAGATCGACGGGGGAGCCGTCGGACCTGGCTAGTTGCATAAGCGACTTAATCTAATAGCTCAACTTAATCCAATTAGATTGACCTGGTAATAAACAAGAGGAAAAATTTAAATCTAAACGGATTAACCTTTAGTGGATTGTAAATCATTGGTATTGCGCTGGACCGGCAATGTTCTGGCACGCTCTCTTATCTCTTGGCTTAAGTTGAACAATTGATGCCTAAGTCTCATTTGTTGTAATTGTTTCAAATTTTTCCAACTAATTAAACTTGGTTGCTCACTGCTGCTTACGTAATTAGCTTAATTGCCGTTTTGATTTGATACAACAGCAGTGAGCAACAGTTTCTTCTCTCTTTTTCTTATTTTTTTTTTTGCCAAGGCGTACATTTCAAAAAGATATTATCTTTTAATTCAAATTCTCTCAAGTCAAATAAGTTAAATTTATATCTATTTAGAATTTGTTTTTTATTACACAATCCAAATAAAGATAAACTAATTATTTTATAAATATATGCGATTACTAGAGCTTAAATCCGTTTGCCGAACTATTCCATGTGAAAATGTGAATTATATCAATTTATTAAATTATTAAATAAATTAGCCTCTATTTTTTAATTAAATAAAAATTTTATTGTTCAAAAGTGTAAAATTAAAATTTCGTTTTGTCACCCTGATTAAATTTTAATATCGTTACTTAAAATAATTAAACAAAAATTGTATTTTATATTAATTTATTTTATTAACTGGTCACATCAATTAGTTTTTATTATTAATTACAAGTGATGCAAAGGCTCATAAGCTTGATTAATGAAATAATCCCTGAGGCATCGGATACATGACAGAAAAAAATTCCCGCCAAATCACATTTATTTGATGTAACAGGACACACTTGTTTCCATATGACCATTTTTTTGTCTTAATTTTAAAATTTTAAAAATTCATTCATTCTTATGTCTTAAAGATAAAATCAAATTAAAAAAAAGATATATATTTTTATATATATATGTATATGTATATAAACAATTTTTTCTTAGCCTTGTTTAAACAAAAGATTTAGTTAATTAAATTATTTGAAAAGCGACATTGAACTAACTGAAGCCTAATTAGATCTTAAAGGTCTTGTAATCGATAAATCAATATCGGATCAAAATCTAGTCTAATTACTCGAGCGTTAACTTGAAATTAATCTCTTTTCTTTTTCTCTATTGTTTTTATTATTATTTTATATTTTATATTTTGTTTGTATTTGTTTGCTGTAAACTTAATACCGCTCTAAATTACAAACACATTGTGCTGAAAATCGAATGATTAATGCTCATTTAATGACCTGGAGTTCTTCCGCCAGAATTTGTGCAAATTCTCTCAGCCACTATGAAAGATAAGCCACACAAGTTTCCAATCTAATAATTTAATATATTCTAGTCTTTATTTGCTGAGAAATCTTTGGAAAAAAAATCTGTTTAAAAAACAAATCTAAATTGGCCTAAATATTGGGGCTTGCGCGGCACACAAGACCATGGTTACACTAAGCGACAATCATTAATTAAAGAAACAATTAGGTACGCAGTGTTTTGTCATCCAACCGAGCCAAATTACTACTACGCTTTAGAATTTAATAAGAATTTTTAATAAAAGATACGCATAGATTAATTAAAGTTTGTATGAGCTCCAGAAGCCTTCAAGTTAATTAATGAGAAATTCTAAACATTTGAAAGCACATTTAATTGCATAATTGAATTTGTTTGACCCAAATAGATCTTAAATGAGACTTTTCGGCTTACGAAATCTCTCAAGTGTTTGTTAGCTTTTTAAAATAAAAATTTTATTTATTTTTTTTTATCATAAATTAGTCACATAGCAATGCTTTTGGAAAATATCGAGTCTACGCCAAATTAAACTTGAGAAAGTCGATAAATTTATTAGACATACTTGCCAAACACACACTCACACATATTCAACTTAAATCCTTTTTGCCAAATTAAACCAAAATAATATTACACAGATTTGTTATCTTTAAAACAATAATAAACTCTTTGGAAAAATTCTTTCTTACTTTTATCATTAATCTATGCTAATTAGAAATAATATAATAAAATAAACTTATTACTAACAGCAACTTTATCAGTTAAATTTAAAATAAAAAATAAATATCATCTAAAACTATCTGTTTTATTTATTTTATTTTATTTTAATTTAGAGTAAAAACAAAAAAAAATTTTATTTCCAATCTTCCTATTAATAAACCAAGATTTAGTCTAATCTGAACTACGAGAGACTATGGACAAATTCTTATACAAATAATAATTAATCTAAAATTGTAAATTAGATAATTTTCATTCTTTTTTATACCTCAATAAATAAAAACAAAACACTGAAAAAATTTTATTATTTTATTCAAAATTTATCGTAATCTTGTTAATATTAATTTTAAAGTTAGTCAATATTTTATATAACAAAATTGGTATGATTGTGACAGTTTAGTTAATAAATCATGTAATGCTCAGGAGAGGTAACATCTTAGGTGAATTTTGCTAAATTTTATTCCTAATTGTGTGTATGTGAAATTGATAATTATTGTTTTAATATTTTAAATTATCTTCGGAAAAAAAAATTTGCTCTTAAAAACTTATCTCACTTTTAAATCTTGACATTGAAATTAATATTTTTTAAAAGCAAAAACTCGAAATAGATAACATCAATATTTTATTTATGTGACCAAATTAGCTCAAAAGTATGTCGGACCAGGTTTTAATTCCAACTTGGTCAAAAAAAATCAAAAAAAGATAAAAATGGACCAATCCCCTATTCAAATGACAAAATAAACTTGACATTTTTACAATTATTAACTGATCTTATAGAAAAACACTATCTTTTAGATTGGAACCAGCTCTAGACCGATTGACCAGGACTAGGTCAAACCAGACTTGATATAAGCGTTATCTCAATTGTAATCAAGCCGATTTATCTTGTTTGTGCATTATTTTCAGTCAACTTAAACTAAATTTCTATTCACAAAGTGAAATTAAGAAAGTCGACTTATCTGGACAAACAAACTCAAAATTCCTTAAGTCAATAGAAATAAAATTTGATAAAGTCAATCAAATAGAATGAATGTAAATTGAGACGAATTAAAATCAAATGTTTATAAATTAAGAACATGCAAATATTTCAACCTTATATTTATTGATTGATATTGCCAAGTCAATCTAACAAGTTCTCAAATTGAGAGCAATTTTGTTTGCGCGTCCAGCTTAATTAACAATTGAGAAAAAAATTGAGAAAATAAGAAAGAAAAAATGACATTTTTATTTAACAATTAGATACTGAAATTAAACACACTGGTCAGTGTAATTAATAAGAGAACCCTTGTGTGTGTGTGTGTGTGTGTGTGTGTGCTGCTTTGGCTGCTAACAAAAACACTAATTTGTGTTCTTTAGGTATATCTATGTCTGACTAGTCGTGCTGTTCTAAGCACTGAGGTAAATTGAAGCTAATTAGTCAAAATCGGCTGATTGAAATGCGCCGATCGGTGCTGAAACAATGTGCTAGAAAAATGTATTTTGACATTTAGGTTTATTTGGGTTAATAAATCATTTTCTTCTTTTCGAGAAAGAAAAACAGCATATTTTCTCAGACCTAATTGCTGTTTTTCCGACTTTAATCAAAAAGCCAATTGCTGCTGCACGAGCCTTAACATTAATCAAGTAGCTAGACTTGAACTTAGCTTACCCAACACCTTAACTAAAATTAATCTTTTATGTGAACTTTTAAAATTGTTATCTTATCTTTTTAAATAGTAAATTTGAAAAATATTTCCACAAAGAACCCATAAAGTTCTGTGAAGACTGTTGAAGAAAAAGGTGATAACATAATGAGCTCAATAGGGATGCTTTTTTATTTTTTATAATTTTTATTTTGACAAATTGGAGCTAATTCATCTGTCAGGCGATCACCAGCCGTTCTTATCAGCATCTTTAAATTTTAATTTGACATTTTTTAATTAAACTAGTCTTTTGTTCAAACTAAAAAGAAAAACTCAATTAATTTTATTTATTGATAAGAATAAATTCCCACTATTTTTTATCAAAACTTTAATTGAATTATACAAGTTTTTGTGTTTTAAAATGACAGCTCTTAAGAAAAACTACAAATGTTAACTTAATTCTGCACACATTTAAAAAAAATCATTCCAAAAAAAAAATGTTGACTATTAATTTAATTTAATTAATATAATAATTATCTAATTAAATGTGTCTTGAATTTTTGAAAAAATTAGATTTATGATTAAAATAAAAGCACAAAAAATAATGTGTCTAATTAAACAAGTCTCCGATAAAACTGTTTTTTGTCTATTTAATTCAAAACTAGTTAAAATTAAAGTTTATCAATTTAGTTAACCATGTCGCGTTTGTACACAACTATTTGACATTTAGAAAAGATATATTTTTTTATACTTTATAAAAGAATATATTTATTGCTTGTTAGATATATGTGTATTGAAAAAACACTATTTAGAAAGTATGGTCATGCATATCAAGCAGTTTTAGTAGGGGTTTTATTGAATAATTTTCAATTACTTAGATATGAATTATTTGATAACTATTCAAATAAAGACTTTTCAGCGAGAGCTTACTAATCATACTGAACATATAAATAAAATATACAAGTCTTTCTATTTTGTTAAGATTGATTTCTTGACTAGTGGTTAGCAAAGTCTGACTTGAATGGTAATTTGACTGGATAATTGTATGACTGTGGCCAATTAGTCTACAAAAACTTGAATAGAAAATTTTTATTTTGAATTTTCTAGGACTTCTTTAACTCAGTGCAAAGCTCATTAAAAAAATTGAAAACAATTAAAATTGTATATATAAAAAACTTGAATTTTTTTTAAAAAGTTGATAAAGATTTTGATTAATTTTTTTAAAGTAGTAAAGTATTTAAGGTTAGATTTTAAATTAATAGTTTTAAATTTCTTTTTGCTGGCTTATGCAAATATAATCTTTTTTTTTTGTTGGAAAAAAATCCTAATTTTAGACCTATTTAGGAAAATTGTAAAAATATTATCTTTGTTCGTATCATTAATATTGTTATATAAGTTTATAAATATTTTTTTTATGGATAGCTTTTTTTTTTTCTATTCTTATTCTTATTTTTATTTTATGCTTTTACAGCACATTCAATTATTATATAATTATTTTAGGATATCAAAGACAATTGTTGTTTTATTCTATTAAATCGATTTTTCAAAATAATTCTTTGCAAATTTTTATTTTATTTGAATTATTGACTCAAAAAAACAAATAAAAATAACCAAACTTTTTATTAAAAATATTCGAACTCAATAAAGTTTATGATATAACAAAAAATAAATACTATTTGACTTATAATATGGGTTTTCTAAGTAAAAAATTGTTTAAACTAAAAAAAAGTGTACAAATTTATAAATATTATATGAAAGTGTTTTTTAAATGTCACTGAAATTGAATAAAATTTAATTACTTAGTTTAATATTTTATTAAATTAAACACGAAAAAATATATAAATAATTCGTAAACAAATGATGAATTTACTATTTAATATTAAAGCTATAAAGGGTAAATTTAAGCTTTTTGACATTAATTTACTTACTACTAATGTTGATTTATTTGGCAAAAGTTAGCATTTAAATTTTTTTTATTATTTTTTTAAATTTAACATAATTAGCAAGGGTTTGGACAAGGTAAATTGGGAACTTTCACAATTAAGTCGTCATTACAATTCATGTTGACACAATATCACTATGAAGAGAGAAATAAAAACAAATACTAGATGGCATAACTTTTATTAAAAAGTATATCTGGTACATGGAATCAAAGCTGAATTGGACAACTGGTAGCATAGGAAAAGAATATGATAAACTGTTTTGCATTAATTAATCATTAATTTATATTTTTTAACTTATTGATATTTTAAATGATTTCCAGAGATACTGGTACTGATTTTTTCGTCGGTACTGGGATTGGCTCAAGTACTTATTTTGTCTCCTTTTAATAAAAAATAACTTCTTTCACAAAAAATTGGAGGTAGGATTTTGTTTCAATAAATATATTGTTTCTTTACCAAACGTATTCAATCAAAGTACCTATGCCTTAAAGAGGACAACATTAGGCTAATATTTCAACACTTACGACAATCTTTTGGTATTGTCAAAATCACCAATGGCAAAGTTAAATGTAGCTCTGTTCAAAATTATTTTATTTTTGTATATAATTTTTCGAGTCTGTTCTAAAAAGTAATATTTGTTACAAAATAAAAATTTTAAACTCAAAATTTATTTTAAAAAATTAAATTTTATTGTAAATTTTTGACAAAAAAAAAATTTTAAAAATGAGTGAAAAAAAAAATGTTCCAAAATGTATTCTTTCGCTTAGTTAAAGTGTCCATCAAATGATTTATTTAAAAAAATAAAAAAATAAAAATAATAATATAAGTGCAAAATAAGCTTCATAGTCAATAAGAATATAATTAGTCGACTTAAAATTTTATATTTAAACAAGTCGAACAAATAAAATAAAAAATTCTTAAAAGAAGATAATGAAGAAAAAAAAATGACATTTAAAACACGTTCAATAAAAATCCCCTCAATAATTACAATTTAAATTTAAATATATAATATTTTTTTCTGTTGCTGCCTTTATTATCTATCTACCTTTACAATTTTATATTAGTTCTAGTTGGCGAGTGCTTGTTCGCGTGACTCCTTGGCTCTGTTAATGTAAACATTGAGTAACTTGAGCTTGCTTGAGCTCAAGTGTACCAAATGGTCACGCAATGGCTCGCCAATAGCCATGTACAAGCTTACTAAACAGAAGACGGATGCTTTTCTGACCGGACTGTGCGGGCTGTCCCAAGCGTGCAACAGTGCCGGCAGTATGTCGTGCAGCAAACGATTGCCCATCTCTTGGTTCATTTGTTCTACTGTTTTTTGGAGCATGCGAATGGCGATCAGGTTGCGTGGATACTCGGCCTGCTCAATAATGGGCTTGAGAACACGCGAGGTGCTCTCCGGCGGCAAGCAACGTGCCGCCGTATAAATCACGTCCTCGACAAGCTTGTACAGCTCGTTCTGAGGCGTTTCCTTGTAATTGCTGAACAACTTTATAATGGTCAGTTCAATGTAGTCCTTGAATTCTTTGTAGTGGAATTGTAGTAATTCTCTAAGACAGAGTAGTGTTTGAATGTCCAGTGATTGGTCAATGCTGTTCTCATTTGAGCTTGACATAAGCTCCAAATACTGAAATAGATAGAGTAGTACATTTTTGAAGTTGTCCTCCCATTTTGACTCGGGCCTATTGCCCGCCTTGATCACCTCGGTCAAGTCTTTCATTGCTTTTAGCTTTTCGCTGGTAGTGGCCGGATTTGTTTGATTCGGATTTAAAATGGACAATATTTGGTTTATGTTTGGCAATTTGGCACTGGAGCTAACCGATGAGGTGGCTCCGTCCGAGTCCGAGTCGGCGTCTGCATTGCTCTGCACGCCGCTGTCCTTGGACAATGTGTCCAATTTTTTCGGCTTGTAGAAATTGGTGTTCATGTTTAGGTTTTGTATGTCCTTGATTACGTGGCTCAATTGGGCCGAGTTTTCGCTCACATAATCGCTGAAAAATTGACTTGCTGGCTTGATCAACTTGGACAAGTTGTTGTGCGCCATGGGACTTTTTTTGACTCGGTTTGGCTCAATGCTAACATTTTTCATGTGCTGTTTGAGTACTTCGGTACAAGTTTGCTGAATGTTTATGGGCATTTCGTTCATTAGCATGGAAAATTCGCTCGTATTCAAATTGAACAGGCCGATAATGACGGCTTGGGAGGCCCGTCTGGCCTCTTGGCTCTTTGGATCGCTTGTCAACGCAACCACACGTGTCAACGCGGTCTTGAATTCTTCGTTTATTTGAAAATCGACCGGCTCCATTAGACAAATGATGTCCTGCAAGTACTTGAGAATGGCCACTTTCCATTTCGGATTGCGGTCATTGCTAGTTTGTGTCAAAGCGTTGGTCAATACTTTAAATTGGTGGTCGATGTCGAACGATGATCGAATCGCCTCGAGACAAGTGCACAATTTTGAGTACAAGCTTTGCGACGTTTCCAAGCCCAAACGCTGCAACAACTTTGGCAATAGGACACTAAGCCAGTCTTTGATGTCCGTTTTGTTCAATCGAATGAACATTTCCAATGTTTCCATGAATGTGCCGAATACTTTGTTGTTATTCTCGCTGAACAATTTGCCAAACAAGTCGCACAGTCTCTTCAATTCTTGTCTGGTGAACATGCGATTCGATTGCATCATTAGCTTTATGTTTGCCAAGCCGTCGCGTTTCTCATTCCATTGGTTACTATTCAATAGTGTTATCGTCTCATTCATTTCCTTGTTTAATTAATAAAATTATTTTAGATTATTTTGCTTTTTGTTTTCCTAATCAACTGGTCTTAAATAAGCAGGCGAATTTTGTGCCAATTTTACAGCCTTTTTAGTCCAGTTATATTTAAAAATTAAATCAAAAAAGATAAAACTGATAAACAAAAATAATATAAAATAACATAAAAACATGCTAATTAGTATATTAGATTAAATAGTTACACTCACTCTTACTTCTGTTACTCTATTGCCGCCGATTGAGGAGGAAAACGACCGTTCCGAGCAGAGACTAGATGTCTCGGAGGCTTCGTCTGACATGTCATCCCACCGTCGATTGCGCATTTTCATATACTATCAATTAAAATTAAATTAAATAGATAGATAGAAAATTAAAATTAATTAAAAGAAAAAATTTTATTATTTTTAACATAATTTTTAAAAAATTTATATCAATTTGGTCTGTGATCTCAGATCCAAATTAAAGCTTATTTGTTGGCAATTAATATTTAATTAAATTTCAAACAGATAAATTATTAATTTTAATTCCAATGTCCAATTTTTTTTAAAGTTGGTACATTGGAAAAGAACAAAATTTTAATAAATATTGAAACTCTTTACCAAAAATCAAAAACTGGTTAGGTAAATGCCATATGGTGCAGCATTGACGACTGTATCGACTGTCTAAGCCTGCCAATGATGTGCAACATCTCTAATACATTAGAACTTTTTATGTAACACCATTCTGCATTTACAAAACCAATATTTTAATTTTGGAAAAAAGTAACAAGATTTTTTTAATTTTTATATGTTCTTTTGTACCAAATCAACAAAAACCATTTAAAAAAAGTATTCGTTAATATTGAAAGTGGATTTTTTATTTTATTTAAATTATTCAAATTATGTGACTAAAAGTAAGGACCAAGTATCCATTGCAACCTACCAACTTAACACTGCCTAAATAATTCTTTAGATAAAAAGATTAATTTAAAAGCTACCATTGTTAAAAGTTTATAATTTAATTAAACATTAAAAAATACATATAAGAAAGATAAAATAAATTTACACTATATTTGCTGGAAATGCTGTGTGCCATGACCGATTCGCCCTCTTGGCTATTGCTGAGTGTGCGCACGCCGAATCGTTTGCTAGGCGTTTTGCTGGTACTGGCACGTCTTTCACTGCCATAATCTAAAATTAGAATAAGAATAAACATTTTTATCTATTTTTGTTTAAATGTGGTTACTTGATCTTCGACCAGGACTTGACTCGCGGCTCGAGTTGCGACTGCTCGTGGGTATTCTCGACTTGGCCGATCCGCCCGAATTAGACAGGCCAGTGTTGATTTTGCTCTTGACATGAGCGTAATTGTTGGTAGATGGCGTCGATGCTAGATCGGACAAATTATTTAATATGGAATTTGAAATTAAAGGTGACGTGTGTCCATTAGAATATGAGCTATTTAGATTGTTTGTTATGTAGTTATATTTTGGAGTTGGCGAGGTGGAGCGTGAGCCCGGCTGAGACTGGACAATGCGAGATGCCGCCTTACTAGGTGTTGGCACTGCTATGCGACTAGTCACTACTGGATTACGAGCAACTAATAAAAGCTGGTTTAGAAACTAATCTATTCATAAGTGGTTAAAAAGGGAAATTTTTTTACCTGGTTCGGTCGAATTTGGCATGGGTATGCGCGAACCTTGGCAAAAGTAAAAAAATTAATTTTTTTCAAAATTAATTGATTAATTGCAAGAGATAAATAAAACAAAAAATAGATAAAAAAAAAAAAGCATCTTGTAGCATTAAGAACACATCACAGGGTAGCACAAAAGCACAGTTGTATAAAATTCATTTAAATTTTTGATAATAATAAAAAGCAATCAAATATAGTTTAATTAAATAGATTATTTAAAAAAAAAAAATTTTTTTTTCATTAATTCTCAAAAATACAGGTTTATGAGTTTTATACAACAATTAACCAAAGAGCCAGGCATTTACATTTGCATAAAACATTAAATGGTAATTTAATTTACCAGGTCTTAATTTCTGCATTGGTTTAACACCATTTATTTGTGTGAACAAAGATGACCTAGATGCTAAATCAAAGCTAAAATTGTCACATTTTAATAAATCGGTGTTCTCGAGCTCGTTTGCGGCAAGTAGCTCGCTTGCCTCAATTGACGAGTTATTTAAATAATGAACTATAAATTAAAAAAATTAAATTTTAAAATTTCTTATCTTCTAGATG